>PVJH01007961.1:7907-88819 GCA_004026705.1 Nesogale talazaci | reverse complement strand
ACTTAAAAAAAAAAAAAAAAGAAAGCATTTGTACCAAGGGCTCAAGTAGAAAATGCTTGGAAATGAAGATGACAACATGTGTACAAATATGCTTGATACAAATGATGTATGGAATGTTATAAGAGCCCCCAATATAATCACTGAGAAAAAAAAAACAAGAAAGAAAGCATTTCCCTACCATTCTACTTATGATGGCAATTTCCTCACCTGGCCCTGGATGATCCATATCCCTTCTGTACTTCCTCTTTCTAGCATATCGAAACTAATATACTAAAATTTTACTCTGAAAAAAAAAAAAGAGTTGATTCCTCGGGCTGAGCCCTGGTGGCCTAGTGGTTGTGCGCAGGACTGTGGCCCACTGGGACGGAGGTTCAATTCCAGCAGTGGGGCTGCGCCTCCTACTCCCACCATCGGAGAGCAGTGATGCCCCCCCCCCCAAAAAAAAAAAAAAGTTGATTCCTCAGTTGATTCTATTATTGGTTTTATGGATTCATATGTAAATTTAAATAAGTCATTTCATTGCTCTTTCCATGTGGACATGTGGATATTATCCTATCACAGACAGACAGCATTGTACTTCGTAGTAGATCTTGAAATGTTCTTTTCGTTGATAAATATACCACCATTTCTCTTCAATTTGCCCTTCTTGGCCTCTGCTTATCTCATAAAAAAAACTGGCCAGTATAATTGCATTTTACTTTATCAGTGCCTAATATATCTCAGTCTTTATGTGTTCCACTTCATTTTTGATGACTTTCAATTTTATGAGACTCATTTTAATGCATTCTATTTTTCAATTGTTATTGGATGTTTTCAACTTTTTCTTCTTATTGTGTTGTGCCTCATCAGCAGATGAATGTCCCCAAAGCTGTGTTCCATCTACTTTATTAAAATTAACTCAATTTTGAGAAGACTTTTTCCCAATTGTGTTCGCATGCCTTCCAACTTAGAGGGACTCAACTTCCTGCACTGTATCTGACAGTACTACTGTTCATAAAATTTTTGGTGGCTAACTTTTCATTAGTATTTCATGTGTCTCTGCTGAACTTTCTTAGGCTGGAACCTCAGTTGAAACCTGCTTACCATGCTTGGATAAGCCTGTTGCTATTTGAAATATTCATGGCATAGCTCAGCCTCACAGAAACATGCAAGGCACCACAGTATGACAAACTAACAGATGAATGAATGGTGGTAAAATAATAGTAGCAGAGAGAAAAACATAAGAATGCTTGGATTGAATCAATGAACATTTAAACTTTGTTGTTGCAGAATATGGTATAAAAACAATCTAACTAAAAGCCACAGAATGTTAACACAATGAGGCCCTGGCTCTGGTAGTTCGTTTTTCTAAGCTTGAATGGAAGCTTCTTTTTTTTGGGGGGTGGGGGGGTGGGGGGGTGGAGTGCATCACTGCCCTCTGGTGGGAGTAGGAGGCCCAGCCTGAAGAACTGCTGCTGGATTTGAACCACCAACCCAATGGACCGCAGTCCCGCAAACAAACACTACCTAGCCCAAATGGAAGCTTCTTACTCCCTGTCTCGTACCCAAATGAGAAGAAAACTGGTTGAATAATATAATGCTTAAAAAAAAGAGTATTTGTATATGTGTATTTTTTTTTAAGTTGTGTGACTTAACCACTGAAAACCAGTGAGTGTATATTCTAATAATCAGTGTAAGTCTATCCCTAGGAATAAACTCAAAACTAACCAAAATGCCAGTTAAGTGGAACATGTATCGATAGATTATTATGTCACCTTTACCATTTTAAACTATATCCTGATAACAATGAAAATCATTTGAATGACCATGGATCCTAAATGTGTTTTAAATTGAGGTGCACCCACAGGACATTTCCTCTTGTATTTGTAACTAAAGAAATTTCTATTTAGAATCAGTTCTTAGTGACTTGATTGCTCAATATTTTAATATGACAATGTACTGAAATATTAATTAAAATCAAAGTTTCAGTAAAGTCATAGGTAATAAGAATGAATGTGGTATTCTAAGTAACTGCTTTTTAAAAAACATTTTAATGGGACCTCATACAACTCTTATCACAATCCATACATCCATTCATTGCATATAAAGCACATTTGTACATTTGTTGCCCTCATCATTCTCAAAACATTTGCTTTCTACTTAAGCTCTTGGTATCAGCTGCTTACTTTCCCCCTCCCTCCCTGCCTCATTAACCCTTGATAATTTATAAATTATTATTTTGTCAAATCTTACACTGTCTGATGTCTTCCTTCACCCACTTCCCTTTTGTTTGTACCCCAGGGAGGAAGTTAAATGTAGATCCTTATAATAGCTTCCCCTTTTTTACCCCACATTCCCTCCACCATCCCAGTATCGCTCGCCACTCTCACTACTGGTCTTAAAGGGATCCTCTGTCTTGGATTCTCTATGTTTGCAGTTCCTATCTGTACCAGTATACATCCTCTGCTCTAGCCAGATTTGTAAGGTAGAATTGAGATCATGATGGTGGGGAAGAGGAAGCATTGAAGAACTAGAGGAAAATTGTATGTTTTATCATTTTATCATTTATCCTTTACACTGTAAAGGAGCTTTTGTGACACAATGGTTAAAGACATTGCTGGTAATTGTAAGGTTGTTTGTTCAAGCCCACTCAGAAGTTTCCTGAGAGGAAGGCTTGACAATCTGTTCTGAGAAAGATTATTCCCGAGGAAAACCAGTGGGGCAGTTTTAGTTACAACCTGAGTTGCAAAATTGACTGGACAATATTGACTGGATGACATTCTCCAAAAGAATGTTTTTTCTTTATTAGCTTAAGTCCACATTTTAAAAACAAATTCTATTAGTGTACTATTTGGAATCACTTTCCTGACACCATCACAGGCATTTTATATTTTGTAGATCTCATAGGGTTGTTGTGAGTCAGATTTAACTCAGTGACAGTGGCGTTTTAAGGCTTTATTTATAAACATATACTTGAGGGCATCATTTCTCAACCAGGGGGAAGTCAACCTTGCCTTCCAGAGGGACTTTGAACAATGTTGAGAGTACATTTTATTGTCCTGCATTGTAGCCAGTGTGCTACTTGTGCCTAGTAGGTATAGACCAGAGATACTGCTAAGTGTTCTTATAGTGCACAGGATAACCTTTAATTAAAAAAAATTATTTCAAGGGGCTGAGCCCCGGTGGTGTAGTGGTTGTGCGCAGGACTGCGGCCCACTGGGATGGAGGTTCGCTTCCAGCAGTGGGGCTGGGCCTCCTGCTCCCACCACTGGAGAGTAGTGATGCCCCCCCCCCCCCCCAAAAAAAAATTATTTCATTCAAAATTTCAGCAGTGTTGGACCTCTAACTTAAAGGTCAGCAATTCAAACTCACTGACCTCTCTTCTGGAGAAAGATGAAACTGTTCCTGGATAGATTTACAGTCTTCAAAACTCTAAAAAGCAGTTTTGTTCTGTTCAACAGAGTCATTATGAGTTAGAATCAACTCAGAGGCAATGGGTTTGGTTGCATTTTTGAGGCTGAGATACTTTAGTTTAGAATTGATACTAGTTTTCTTACCATTGTAGATATTTAAAAAAGTATTTATCAGGGCTGAGCCCCAGTGGCATAGTGGTTGAGTGCGGGACTGCGGCCCACTGACTTGGCGATTCAAATCCAGCAGCAGCTCTCCAGGAGCAAGGCTGGGCCTCCTCCCACCAGAGGGCAGTGATGCACCCCCCAAAAATATAATTATCACAGTCACCAATAGTAATACCCAAATAGTTGAATTAGAAATCAGAAATTTTCGCTGTCTAGTTCCTGAAATAATTAATTTTAGGAACATGATAATCATTCGTGGAGACGTAATACCTGGAGTTTTGTTTTTGTGTTTTTTAAATTTTTTATAGTTGCATCTTTATTTGAAAGTCTCATCTGTCAACTTAGAGTTTTTCACCAAGCCAGGGAGCAGAAATTTTCACAGGCTTCACAATCTTTTGTTTAGGTGCTGCCTTTGTGGGACCCTTAGGAGCAGCTATTGCTGCCTTTTTAGAAGCTTGCTTTGCCTTTTTTGCTTCCTTGGCAGCCTTGAGAGCCTGTACTCGTTGGGCCTTTCTAACTTCAGGTTTCTGATTCCTCTTGGCTGTTATGTCAGCAAGAGATGCACCTGGGATGGCCCTCTGGAATGTGACCGCAGTGGGCTCTTTTCTTTTGAATTTCTCCTTACTGCCCCCTTTTGTGCTTCTTTCTGTAGAGACCAGTCCAGTTTCTCTGCCGAGGCTTCCTCTTGGGAAGGCAGGCCGATTCGCATTTTGCATTCAGAAACTGGAAAACCTTCCATCGGTCCTGGCCTAGCGCCTCCCGTGTCCGGGGTCGATCTTGTACCCGCTGAAACTGCACAGCTCGACCTCCATGGCTGCCGCAGCAGAGAATCAGGGAAGATGGCGAGGAGCAGAGTATTGCTTTTTAAACAGTAGTTAAACACATGCACATTCGCACGTTCATTGTAGTGATGCATATTCATTGTGGAGATGGCCTGTTGTGTAACAGACTCTAGGAGTAATTTACATTTTCTACTTAAAAAAAATTGTTTCTCAGCAAGTAGAGAAAGATGAGTTGGAGGGAATAGAGAGTGCTTTGAGTAAATCAAGAACTGTACATTAAATCTCAGCTGTCCAAGAGTGAAGACAGGCGATTGAAGATTAAGACAATATGTACTTTATTGTCATTCCCTTAACCCTCTCGTGGTTTCCCTGTCCTAAATGCCCATCAAAGCAGAACAAAACTTAATTGTGGCTTAGGTGCTGCGCTGATGGTTTTCCCTTTTCCAGCAGTCTTCAATCATAGGCATTCTCCTAGTCACTTTCCAGCTCGACCTCATCGAGATGTTTTCTCTTTCACTGACTGTGGGTTCCAGCACCTGGTCACACTGTTAGGATCACCTTTGACAAGAGGGACTCTCATCTATTGAATTAGGGGAGACGGTCTTTGCTTTGTGGAAAATATAAACATGTCTTCAAGTCAAAATCTAGGAGAAAGACCGTGCATTATCCTGTAGAACTATTGTTTAAGGTCTTTTTAATTTTAAGGAAAATTTAAAAAATCAAGTTAATTATTTTGCTGCACTGTGAGTTAAATGTGATGAAAGAAATTATTGTCCAAACCTTCAGCTTTTGCTCTTACATCTAATGTTCCGAGTCTTCGGGATTTTATTTGGCAAGAAGTGAAGGCTTTCAAGACCATTTTTGTTGTTATTTTTCCCAATAGGTCCACTTCCCCAGCAGGGCAGCATCACTCTCCTATATCTTCTAGACATCACTCCTCTTCCTCACAATCGGGATCTTCTATTCAGAGACATTCTCCCTCTCCTCCTCGTCGAAAACGAACACCGTCGCCATCTTACCAGCGGACAATGACGCCACCATTGCAGCGCTCGGCTTCGCCATACCCTTCGCATTCTTTGTCCTCTCCTCAGAGAAAGCAAAGCCCTCCAAGACACCGTTCTCCCATGCGAGAGAAGGGGAGACACGATCATGAACGAACTTCACAGTCTCATGATCGGCGTCATGAAAGGAGGGAAGGTATGTATTGCACTACAGCTTGATTTTCTTTTTAAATTCTTTTATGTAAATATTTTCTTTATTAAAAATTGTACGTCTAATTTATAAGAAGAGAGAGAGAAGGGATGTGCTATTTTAAGTCTTCTGTAACACATAGACTAGAGAAGCCTAGAGGGCCATAGGAGATGCTGACAAGACACTTTAATGCCAACATTTAAGTAGAAAAAAATGGACATTTATTGGCATATAAAGTTACTGGTGCTTTCTTTAGATTAGAAGTTGGCATTCTACTGAGTACTCTTAAATGTTTTGGTTATCTGATTTCTAAGAGTATCCCTCTCAATTGCTTAGTTAACTTTTATTAAAAAGGAATAAGGGAAATTGGAGAACAGAACTTGAAAATACTAAAAGTCCTTTGATAGAAGGGTGTGGGCTGGGAGGAACCTGCAAGAGGTTGCCAACAAGTAAGCAAATTTCTAGATGTAATTTATACTAATGAAATAAACAAGGCTGGCTTCCTTTCCAGATTCCTGAGAATTAAGTTGCTGTTGCTATGCCCTCTCTAAGCTGTGAAACTAAGACACCGAGCAGCAAGTGTGATGCCTCTCATCCTCTTTACTTTTTGTCTCAGTTTTTGTTGTTATTTATTTAACCTAACAGGGTTCCCACCCCTCCCCTCCTAACTTCTGAGTTAATTCTTGAGCTTAGTGAGTACTCAGGGAATGCTTACTTTATAACCTTTTAATTTACTATGCATTTTAAAGCCTCTCTGTCAGTACAGTGTAATAGTTTCCTATGAAACATGTTGAACTTAGTTATTCTCTTCCTATCAACAGTGCAAGCAATAATTAATCAAGTTCTTTTATTCAAGAAAATGATGGATGCATAGGTAGGGACCGGAGAGAGCACCTATTTTGTAGACTTATGCCTTGTGTGCATGATTCTGGAGCCAGAGCAGCACAACAGTATTTATGGAGCATTGGTAAGATGAGAAAATTCTCTTATACCTATCTATTTTAATTTTAATAAGATAACAAATAGATGACTAGGGATATAGTATACATTTAATAAGTACTTAATGAATAAAAGCTCTTCTGTATTATTTCAAAACATGAATATTAAGCAACTTAAGAAGGGAAACTATTATGTAGATGAGCCTTGTCAGGGTGCTTTGTAGTGAGGGAGACTTAGGTTAGAGGAAGAATTTTCTCAGTAACAAATCATGTATTTTACTTCTTTTTAAGGAAGCTGTTTTCTTTCACTTTCCATGCCAGAGTTATAGCATATGTTTATCCTCTGTTATTCAAAGTTATTTTCTGGAGTATGGTGATTTCAGTGGGAGGATATGTTTGTAAAGAAAGATGGGGGGGGGGGTGGGTCATAAGAGAAAGACCTGGAAGTAAGTCAGCGAGTTCCTAGGCATCACTGCTATTTAGGAAGTAGAAGTCACAGATGTGCATGAAGATCTACCACGCCTGATACTTCTGCCTTTTGATGACAGCTCTGGATCTAGACATTAGATAGAGTGATTGTTGAAGAAGATGGTACTAATATGAGAGTCTAGGTCCTTGAGAAAGTCTCTGGACTTACCCTCTGGGGCAAGAAAAGAGAAGATAAGCGCGTGGTACCTGGGTGTAAAGCTGCTGTAGGTTTTTAAGTAGCTTCATCTGTTGGGTTGATGACAGTGTGTAAGAGATAGAAGAATTTGATCAAAAGAGCCAGGTTTTGTTTTTAGGGTACTTTAGTTAATTCAGATGATATTTAATTCAGTTTATGCCTATTCCAGGTTTATCTGAAGAGTAGATTCCTAATCTTTGCTAATTCTCTTGGCGTATGCATTGGACTTAAGCCCTCAGTCCCTAACTGAGCTCAGCGATCCCAACCTACCAACCATCCCTTGGACCCTCTAGGGCAGCGATTCTCAGCCTGTGGGTCTCAGCAACTTTGGGAGTGGAATGACCCTATGGGGGGGGAGGGGATGGGCCGCCCAATTCATAACAGTAGCAAAGTGAGTTATGAAGTAGCAATGAAAATAATTTTATGATCGGGGGTCACCACAACGTGAACTGTATCAAAGGGGCTCAGCATGAGGAAGGTTGAGAACCACTGCTCTTGGGCAGTGTGAGTTGGATCAGTTCAAAGACAGTGGGTTTGGTTTTTGTTTCCGGTATTGACTTTGGGTCTCTATTTGTTCATTTATAAGAGTACATGACGGGGCTGAGCCCCGGTGGCGTAGTGGTGGTGCGCGGGACTGTGGCCCACTGGGACGGAGGTTCAATTCCAGCAGTGGGGCTGGGCCTCCTACTCCCACCACCGGAGAGCAGTGATGCCCAAAAACAAAAACAAAAACAAAACAAAAAGAGTACATGACGGAGTCTGCTAATCGGTGAAGTTCATATCCACTTTATTAAAAAATAAATTTTACATTTTCTGTGGAATGTTAATTCTACACAAGTAGGAAAATATCAGAGACTGTATTCACAGGAATCTGGCATCATTAAAAAGCTCAGGAAAGGGCTGAGCCCCAGTAGCGTAGTGGTTGAGTGCAGGACTGCGGCCCACTGGCTTGGCGGTTCAAATCCGGCAGCAGGAAGGCTGGACCTCCCACTCCCACCAGAGGGCAGTGATGCCTAAAAAAAAAAGCTCAGGAAAAAGAGAAACAAGGGAACTCAGGAAAGGGGAAGATGAATGGCAATAACAATATTTGCCAGAAACCTTACTAATCATAAACTAGAGTCATATTTATGTTGGATGAATGTTGGACTAGTAACTGCAGAGTTGTTGGTTAAAACCAAACAGCCGCTGAGCCCCGGTGGCGTAAGTGGTTGAGTGCGGACTGCGGCCCATGGACTAGGCGGTTCAAATGCAGCGGCAACTCTCAGGAGCACCAGAGGCAGTGATGCCCCCCCCCCACCCCCCCCCAAAAAAAAACAAAAAAAAAAAACAACCAGCCACTCTGCAGGAGAAAGCTAAGGTCGTCTGGTCCTGTAAAGATTGATGCAGCCTTAAGCAGAGTCGCTGTGACTCAGAATTGACTCGATTGCAGTCTGTTTGACGTGGTGGCTTTTTCGATCCTCCTTAGCTGGTGCTGTAGAGTTCTTGTTGGGCTACTAATTGCAGGGTCGATGTTTCACACTCAGCAGCTCTTCTGTAGGAGAAGGATGAAGCTGTCTGTAAAGTTTATAGTCTTGAAAACCCCAAGGAACGGTTCTCTTCTGCCCTGTATGGTTCTTGTGAGTCAGACTCACTTGATGGCCATGAGTGGGTTATAATTAACTAGATGACTCGCAAATGCTCTAGTACAGCGGTTCTCAACATGTGGGTCCCGACCCCTTTTGGGGGTCAAGGACCTTTCGCGGGGTCAACCAATTCGTCACAGTATCAAAATTACAGTCATGAAGTAGCAACGAAAATAATTTTGTGGTTTGGGATCACCACAACATGAGGGACTGAGTTAAAGAGCGCAGCATTAGGAAGATTGAGAACCACTGCTCTAGTAATTTCAAGGTGCTGATTTCTGCTTCATAGTCTAAAACTTTAGATGATGTGATTAAAGTTATTCGGAACCTCTGCATCTAAAGGAGGAGGGTTTTTTTATGAGCTTCTTACTTCTTTTGCGTAGGATCTCTACACGTGGGTAAGAGGGCGGTAGGGAGAAGTGTTCAAACCCAACCATGAATAGAATTCTTCAGATGTTATTGACATTACATTTTTTGGCCTATAGATAATTGTATTTCTCTTATTTATCCAAATTTTAAAAGTTGTGCATTAAGTACATTGTCTTGTTTCGTGGAACTTAGTAAAAAAGACTTATTTGATTTCCACAATTATATTCCAGAAACTAGAGGCAAGAGAGAGAGAGAAAAGGACACACGGGAAGAACGAGAGTATGACCAGGAGCAGAACTCTTCTAGGGACCACCGAGATGAAAGAGAACTTCGAGATGGCCGGGACCGGAGGGACACCAGAGATGGCAGAGACCGAAGGGAACTTAGAGACTCCAGAGATCTCCGGGACTCCAGGGACATGAGGGACTACAGCAAAGACTACAGCAAAGACAGCAGGGAGCCCAGAGACTCTCGTTCCACCCGTGATGCACATGACTACAGGGACCGGGAGAGTCGGGATACCCATCGGAAGGAGGAAGTCTATCAGGAGGAATCCCGGAGTTATGGCAGAAACCACTTAAGGGAAGAAAGTTCTCGAACTGAAATAAGGAATGATACCAGAAATGAGTCTCGAAGTGAAATCAGGAGCGACCGGATGGGCAGAAGTAGGGGCAGAGGTCCAGAGCTGCCTGAAAAGGGTAGGGTTACTATATATTCACTATTCATCATCCTTACATTTCTCAATAGGTTATTAATGTCTTCATTATCATTTTGATAATTTTCACGTGTTTTGTGTTCTTCCCTTTAAATTCCGAATGGTAAGTATTATCTATATAAAATAACGAAACTTAAATGGGCATGCCTAGACAACTTGGTTAAATTATATCCACTCATGCCCACCATCTCAAAATAATCACTAGAGCAAAGTGAAATTGAAATGCTGGGTTTTGGAAAATGATGTCATCAGAAAGGACTCATTTGCGTTTCTCTCGTTATTTGTATTCCAAACCATCACATGTCAGGATCACGAACCATTTTTATCTTCCTTTAAAAAGCACTTGCCATCCTTAATGTTAACCTACTTAAATTATCTATGACTACTGGCACTTAATTTTGACCTCATGTCCCCACCCATGCACAGACACTCTGCTATAGAATGCTATATCCTTTCCATCCTTTTTTTTGCTGTCATCTCTCTCTTGGGTTCTCCCTGGTCTGTATTACTAGTTGCACATTAAGTGTTGTGTGTTCTCCCCCCCCCCCCCCTTTCTCTGCCAGAGTTGTCTGAGTTTCTCAATCTCTTCCTTTTTCATAATATTTTAAAGTTGCATAACAGGGTGGGGAGCGGGGGCAGAAAAAAAAGAAACTCCAATTTTTATTTCAGATAGCCTGAATGGATTGATTTATAACTTCTTCCATTTAGGTTTTAAACATATTTCATTTTTGAGTGCCTTATGTTTTGATTGCCTTCGGAAATAATAAGGAAGATGTAATCTAATAGTTCAAAAATTCAGAAGTGGAAAAACATCTAACCCTGAAAAGCTTCTTTTCTACCCATTCCTGGTTTTCTCTTTCCAGAAATATTCATTTCTTACAGTTTTATATGTATATATCTAATAATATGAATATATGCAATCAAGGTTCCCCTCTTGATGTTATAAAAATAATTTTAAAGACTTGTGCTGTGAAGAATTCCACACTGTGTCATACTCTGCTGATTTCTTTTAGAGAGTATTTCATATCAGTAAACTTAGTAAGTTGCTACTTCATTCCTTTGGCTCACAGGGGGCTTGGTGAGGTGGATAGCATAGTTAGCTAATCTTACCCGGGTGAGTGTCTAGATTTTTTAATTTTTGAGGAGTACTTCGCTAACTAAAGGGAGCCCTGGTGGCACAGTAGTTAAGTGCTCAGCTGCTAACCAAAAGATCTGTGATTGAGTCTGCCATCTCAGAGGAAAGATATGGCACACAAGCCTTGCGAGCGTGAGGTGTGGAAAGAACCAGGTATCAGGCATCAAAGAACAAAAATTATATCATTATTTGCCCACCTTCCCGACATGATCGCTGAGGACAGAAGGGTACAGAGGCAGACAGAGCGGAGGAAAATTATGGCGCCTAGCCACCAAACGACAAATTATCTGGGTCTTAAAGGCTTGAAGGTGAACAAGTGACCATCTAGTGCAGAAGCCCACATGGAAGAAGCACACCAATCTGTGATCACGAGGGGTAGAAGGGAGTAGATATCAAACATCAAAGAACAAGGATCACATCAATAAGAATGAAGGGGAGAGCAGGGTGGGGACCCAAGGCCCACTTGTGGGCAATTGGACACCCCCTTACAGAGGAGTCGTGAGGAGGAGATGGGTCAGTCAAGGTGCAGTGAGGTAGTGAAGAAGCCTACAACTTCCCTCCAGTTCCTGAAGCCTTCCTCCCCCCAACTATTATGCTTCCAATTCTACATTACACATCCAGGAGGAGGTACACTGGTAGAGAGGGGAGCTGGAAATACGGGGAACCCACCGCAGATGAACCTCTTGGAACCAGTGGTGAGAGTGGAGTTACCAGATGGATGGAGGGAAGGTGGGGTGGAGAGAGGGAGCCAACTGCGGGGATCTGCAGATGGCCTCCTATCTGGAGGACGGACATAAGGAGGAGTGGGTAAGGGGATATGTCGGGCAGTGTAAGATAGGAAAAAACAATATAATTTGTAAAGTAATGAGGACTGGAGTGGGAGGGGGAAACAAGGACAGAGGGGGAAGGATGAGAAGCTGGTATCAAGGGCCTGAGTGGAAAAGCGGATTATTTGGAGAATGTTAACGAAAGCAGGCATGTAAAGGTGCTAGGCACAGTATATATAACTATGTATTGTGAAAAGCGATGTACAAGCTCCCAATAAAATGATTAAAAGAAAAAAAAATGCAAAATATGGCAGCTCCCATACGAGAGTTACTACTTTGGAAATGCTTCTGGCAGACCTGTTCTGCCCACAGAGAGTCCCTGTGAATTGCACTGACTTCACAAGTTTGGCTTTGTTGTCAGTGAATAGTTGTTTGTGTGTCCATAAATGATTTCTTTTAGGACTTTGTATTTTCTTTTTTATTATTTATTTTAAGTCATTTTATTGGGTGTTTGTACAGCTCTTACCACAACTCATATATCCATCCATTTGTGTGAAACACATTTGTACATTTGTTGCCATCATCATTCTCAAAACATTTTCTTTCTACCTGAGCCAGTGATGTCAGCTCCTCATTTTTCCATACCTCATGAACTCTTGATAACTTATAAATTAATATTATTGTTTCATATCTTCTACTGACTGGTGTCTCCCTTCACCTGCTTTTCTATTTTCCGCTCCCCCTACCCCGGGAGGGGGTTATATGTAGATCATCGTGATTGGTTCCCTCTTTCTCCCCCCACCTTTCCCTTACTCTCCTGGTATGACTGCTTTCAATACAGTCCTGAGGGGTTTATGTGTCCTGGGTTCCCTGTACCTGTGTACAAGCTCTGGTCTAGCTGAGTTTGTAAGGTAGAATTGGGGTCATGATAGAAGGGGGGAGGAAACATTAAAGAACAAGAGGAAGGTTGTATGTTTCCTCTGTGCTGCACTCTGACTGGCTCACCTCTTCCTTGTGACCCCTCTGAAAGAGATGCCCAATTGTCTACTGACGGCCTTTGGGTCTCCACTCCCGTACTCCCCCTCATTCACAATGATATGACTTTTTGTTTTGGCTCTTTGATACCTAATAGCAAGGCTTTTATATTTCCTGAAGCTTACTTCTGATATATTGGAATAGTGATTGATATTTGTATTGTAATCTTAGGTTGTGTTGCTGTGATTTCATAGTAAGTTGATTGTTTTTAGATTCTCTGAAGCACGTCTGGGAAGAGACATGTATCTCTTTGCTTATTACACTCTTACTTTTAATCAACATGAATAATGCCTTCAATACAGTATTGAATATGAGCAATGGAATGGGCCCCGTGGTTTTCATTGAATTTATGGGTTGGTTGCCATTTCATTAATAAATATGTTTGTAAATTTTTAATAGATATTTTTGTCTTTGGGATGTTTCCTACTTTTTCAAATTTACCTCAGTGTTCTCGAGATCATATGAGTATAGTTTTACTCTATTTGGTTACTTTTAAATCTCGAAGCTATACTCACATTCCTGAGATGAATGCAATTTTATTTCCCTCCCTTCTTTAAGTGTAGAATAAGTAGCTAAAATTATCTTTCGGATTAATATTTTTGCTCATAGTTAAGATCAGCATATAACCAGTAGTATGGTGACAAATATTTAACAACTTATTTTTTTTTTAATAAGAGTCCTGACTTTTAATCTTCAGTAATTTTCTTGGTATAAAAACTGGCAAAAGCTGAACCCCGGTGGCATAAGTGGTTGAGTGCGGGACTGCGGCCTGCAGGCTTGGCGGTTCAAATCCAGCGGCGGCTCTTAGGAGCAGTGCTGGGTAGCTAGCTCCCACGGTCACCAGAGAGCAGTGATGCCCCCCAAAACAAAACAAAACAACAACAACAACAACAAAAACCAAAAACTGGCACCGTAGGACATTTCAAGCTACTAGCATGACAAGCCAATAGGAATCTAAGATGAGTCTAACATAGTGCTGCATGGAGCAACATGTTAGTAGGTTACCTGTTAGGCTGCTAAATAATCACAAAACCAGCAGTTCAAAACAATGAGTCACTACTGAATGATGATGCTTTCTATTCCAATAAAGATTTACAGTTTTATAACCCATAGGGGAAGTTTTATGCTCTCCCATGGCTGGCCAGTAGTGTTTGGTATGGTTGTTTTCCTTTTTTTTGTTGTTGATTGGTTTGAGGATCAAATGTGTTAGAAAAATATTGAAAATACTGCTGTTTTTATCTTTCTCTAGAATAATTTATATTTACTTTTGTTATCAGTTCTTTGATTAACTGGATTATGCTTTTCTGTTAAAACTGGTAAGATGCTCTCGTATAATGTGCCCTTGTGTAATGGCTAAGCACTCAGGTTTTAACTAAAAAGTTGGCAGTTCTAACCCATAGGAAGAAGACCCGGTACCTTCCTTTGGAAAACCTAGAGCCTAGACAACCCAATGGGCCATGTACTCTCTGTTACACAGAGTTAGGATCAATCAGCCACGCACGACATAGCTTTTGTTACTGATTGAGCTTCTCTAATGCTCACAGACTTGTTTAGGTTTTCGCATTCTTAGAGCTGTTCTAATCAAATAATTCTCCCGCCCTATCCCCAGGAAATTAATTTTCATAGGGAAATTAACCTCAAATTTCTTTGTAAAAAAATTTTTTTTGGTAGTGGTAGCCTTTTTTTGCTGTGGATAGTCTTGTAGGCATTAGTTCACTTTGAGTCTTTTCAAAAAAATCTTTGACTTTGTTAATCATTTTATCTCTTTTATTCATCAAATTTTTATCTTTGTACTCTAAAATGTATCAGTATTAATAACTCGTGAGTACTTTATAAATTTGAATGTAATGTCTTCTTTTGATTCACAAGATACACAGGAAAGGATTTTAAGTTTTCACACGTGCTTCTTTTTAAAGAATGGTCTTTTTGAAGTTAGTTCTGTGGTTTTTCTATTTGTTCCAACACCTTGTGACTCAGTAGTAGAATTTTTTTTTTTTTAACAAGGAACCTACTATCGTTTACTTCGGTTAGCTCTCCTGACAATCTCCACTTCACGAGTCTTTTATTTCTGTTACAATCAGACACAACATAGCAGGACACAGCCAGTTTGAGGCAGTTTCCACTTGCAGCCATGCTAGTTCAGATCCAGCCACCAAACAGAGGCACTGGGGCTGGGGACATGCAGGGAACCAGCAGGACACCACAGCTATGCTGTGTCTTCTCAAAGGGTCCTGGAGTGCACACTGAGCAGCCCCCTTGCTACAGCAGTGCTTCCCCCATGTCTTCCACCAGCTGCACCCAGCAGATACGGATGCCGAGGCAAGAAGCTGACAACAAAAAAGTAGGAGTCACTCAGTAATTTCTAGAAGAAATTTTCTAAACTTCCTTAAAAACTCAATGATTCACTCACTTCACTATTATTGTTTTTAGGAAATCATCATTGAGGAGAAGAGAGATGCAAAAATGTCTATTTGTAGAAAACTAGAAAGAGTAGTATCTGTGCTGATGCTTCAACATGCAGTTTGATGCTGAGTTACGTACGGAACCCCAAGATCCTGCCTTCAGGTCCACAAACCTGCAGGTGGTTCTTTGAATCTGCTGAGAGTCTCAGACTGTATGTACTTAATACTAAAGCTCCCACATAGAAAGATGCTTGCAAAGTCCCTTTCATGATATAAATGTTTTTGGTCTCGTCCACATGGCTGCTTTCATGCCCCCACAGAAGCCTCTAGACCCCGTGGCAGACCTGGCAGGTGAGGTCCGACCGCAACCCACCTCTAAAGATCTGATCAGGGATGCCGTTGCAGTGGTTGGGGTTGTGGGCCTTCTTCCCGTTATCATCACCTTCACAATGCCTGTGGAGTATGTCCAGTGCTGCAATCAGAAACTCATGGACATCCTGCTGCTCGTACCCTGCCAGGTGGCACACAGGAGTCCCCACTCGATGCAGTGTCTTGTAAGGAAGGTGGGGGAACCCGTGCTCAGAGCAAAACTCCTGGAAGAGGGAGGACATCTCACAGACCACTCAAGAGCTGGGACTCTGTATCTCACACTCATGTCAGTCCGAGAAGAAGAAGTCTTGCAGGAGTGGCAAGTGGGTGAGCGCCTGCACGATGCAGTTCATGAGCATGTGTTCCCGTGCGGGTGATCAGTCCTCGCGAGCCTGCGGGGCAGTCGGAGGTGATCTTTCATCTCTTTGGGCTGTGCTTCAGCTGTTGAAGCTCTCCTTTGGTTTGTTCCCAAGTGGAAAACTTGTCCCCAACATCTTGCATTTTCCACGCTTTCCGTTGTTTCCCTTTGGCAGTGATCTCCATAGTCTTTGTCATATATGACCCGGCTCAGCCTGGCACTGACCTAATCCTTGCCATTGCCTCTGGCTTGCCGTCGACCCGGATGGAGGTAGAGGCCGAGGCCATGGACACAGAGCTGGGGGTGACACTGCCCAACTGCTTTCCCTTGAGCAGCTTCAAGATGGACAACTGGAAGCAGAGCCTGCGTGCCATCTACCTACCAATGCTTCATGGGGAGTGGCACCACAGAGGCTCACAAGCACAAGATCAAGACACTTACCTGTCACATCCGTGGTGCCCATTTGGACAGGCTCCACTCCTGCCTCTGCTGTGTGTCTTTTTTGGCTGTTTCACAAGGAAACATATTCATGAACATGCAAGGTTGAAACCGCACAACCTCGCTATACACCTCATACGTGGAGGCATCTACCCTTTTGTGTCAGTAGTGGATTTTTGTCGCAAACTTATAAAAAAGCGTATTTTTAATGGTTGCCTGCAAAAATTGTCTCTAGGATTAAACTTGTTAACAGTGTTTTCGTCTATATCTGACTGTTCTCTTTTTTTAATCTGTTTATTCTAGGAGATGGTGAATGTTTTGATTTCTTGTAATTTGGTCAATTTTTGCTTTGAATCTTTTTTGGCTTCATTATTAGGTACATATAAGGTGAATTATTCTTTTTATTATAGAATGATCCTTTTTATCTTTTTTGATGCTTTTTGCCTTAAAGTTTTTTTGTGTGTGTTTTTAATAGTTTCATTGGTATAGGCTTCACATATCCTACAATGTAATCATTCAATCATATTAGGATTTGTGAACTTATCACGGTCAGTAGCAGAACATTTTCTTCTCAGTGCTGTTAGCTTTCCATTTCCCCCCACCCTCCCCTGCCATGTTACCAGACTATTAGCAATCCAGTTATTATCTCTGGAGACCTACTTCTCCTGGAATTCATATACAGAAATTCATGCAAAACACAAACTGGAAGCAAACAGAAAAAGAAAAACCACCACTAGTGACTAGACATAGCAGAAGAATCGGAATCAAAAAGAAAGCAGGAAATACTAAAAAACTGAAACAACTTTAAAATGAGTCAAAAGATAGATCAAATGATAAGGGATTGCATTTTTATTTATTCACATCTGCAATAATTGACTTTATAGTGTTTTCTGCCTGATAGCAAGACTATTCACATTACTGGACTATACTCCGAGGGGATTCATCAGAGGCTTAATCCAGGTGGGGATCCTGCAAATGGAGGGCCTCCACTGTCATCCATAACTCAAAACTCACCGCCTTTGAGCTGAGGCTGACTCAGTGACCCTGTATGACAGGGTAGAACTCCCCTACCTCTCCTCCCCCTATGAATTTCCAATACTTTAACCATAGAGTTGAAAGCCCTTTCTCTCATAGGGCTGGTTTCACACTGCTGACCCGTGGTTAGTAGCCCAGTGCTTAACCACTATGCCACCAGGGCTTGTTGCCTTCTGCAAACCAGGTGTTCACAATTTAACCTCTGATACCACTCCGTTGGATCACATGGATGAGTATGCTTCTTCCGTGTGGACTTAATTGATGCCTCCTTTAAATGACTGCTTGTCTGAAGATAAGCCACTGAGATCTCAGGAGCTATTCTTTCTGATAGCCAGACACCATCTGTTTTCCTCACACTTTGCTAGAGCATTAAAGGTTATTTTGCTAAAGGCAGCTTTCATTTGATTACATTTATATCTCTTTCTTCATTCCTTCATCTTTTTTGTATTTTATTTTTAAATGTGACTTTTTACACAGCTTTTAGTTACTGGACATTTGTTTAATTTTCTTGTGTCCCGCTTGATTTTGACCTCTCCTTCAACATTTTTCTGTTTTTCATCTTTGTGTTTTGCTTTTACTGAGTAGTTTCCTAATCTCCATAATTGTTTAGTAATTGCATCTAATCTGGTGTTTAGCATTTTAATTCCTGGACGTTATATGTAATGTTAAATGTATCCTTTTGAGTAGTCCTTAACAAGTATTCTAAACTTTTTTCAGATTTTAAATCAGTAAAATACTCTTTGCAGATTTTTTATTATTAAAATAACTTGCTAAGAATATTTCAAATTAAAAAAAAGAATATTTCAAATTATGCTATCATTTTTTAGAACTCATTTCCTGAGAGATGGGGGGGGGGGGGGCGACGACGCAGGGGTATTGGGAAAATGCCTTCTGGTTCTCTTTCACTTGTGTTCTGTTAGAGTGAGCTCATCATCTTCAGCAATGCCATAGTTTATTCAGTTTCACCTTTACACATGCACACTCAGATGTGCATGCGTTGTGCAAGTGTCGTTCTGTGTAACTTCATCATATGTGTGCTACCCTAACCATAGGCAAGACACCCAACTGTGCCAGCATTACAAGAGTGCCGTGAGTTAGCCTTTTGTAGCCCTTTTCATTTCTTCCACTCGTCATGTTCTCTATTTTCATAATTAGTCTATTTCACAGATGTTGCATAAATGGACTCCTGCATGCATCCTATTGAGCTTGGCTTTTTATAAGACTTTTTTTTTTTTTTTTTTTTTTGTAGAAGAGGAAAATTGGGGCTTACCTAAGTCAGTCCGTAAATGGGGGTTCTGATACCACTGGACTACATTTTTTTTTCCCAATGATTTTATTGGGGGCTCTTACAGCTCTTAAGACATTTAATACATCATTTGTATCAAGCATACTTGTACACATGTTGCCATATTCATTTCCAAATATTTTCTACTTGAGCCCTTTCTTTAAGCTCCTCTTTCCTCACCCTTTTATTAAATTTTTATAATTCATTTTATTGGGGTTCCTATAACTCCCATCACGATCCATACATACATCAATTGTATGCAGGCCACATTTGCACACTTGTTGCCATCATCATTCTCAAAACATCCTCCCTCCCCTTAGGCCCCCAGTACCAGTTTCCCTCCCTTCCCCTGCCCCTCCCCCATGAACCCTTAATAATTTACAAATTATTATTACTTTTTCTTATCGTACACTGTCCAATGTGTCCCTTCACTCACTTCACTGTTGTACATGCCCCAAAGAGAAGATTATATGTAGATCCCTGAAATTGGATCCCCCTTTCTATTCGATTATGGGCTGACTTCAATTTTTAAAAGCAAACAAAACACTTTTCCTGTGTAGTATTTGGGGAAAGATTGTGGCTGGTGACCTTTACTGAGTTAGGTTTATCTGTTACATGTATGTGTGTGTCCTTTGTTTAGGAAGTCGAAGCACAAGAGGCTCTCAACTTGACAGTCACAGTAGTAGTAGCAACTATCATGACAGCTGGGAAACTCGGAGTAGCTATCCTGAAAGAGACAGATATCCTGAAAGAGACAGCAGAGATCAAGCAAGAGATTCTTCTTTTGAGAGACGACATGGAGAGAGAGACCGCCGTGACAACAGAGAAAGAGGTTGGTCAAATGGAATATTATTTTATAGTGACAAACACCTTCACTAGGGGAATTGGATTTTTAAAAACATTTATTTGACTTTTTAATGTAACATACTGTTAGAAACCTTTGCTTAACAACACTCTGGGACTAGTTACTACTATATAGTCTTCCTCTTGGTTTTTCTTTGCATGGCTTAGCAGGGATTGTATAAATAGAACAGCATGAGTGGATGAAGGGTCCTTGCTGGACATCTCTCATCTTAATGGAGAAGGTCCCAGCCTTTTAAAGGATAGAGCTGCTTGAGTTCCATCCCAGATAATTCTGATTGGAGAGCTCCCTAAACTTTCTCATCTGACTACTCTGGCTAATCACTCATCAACTATGATAAATTGTCTTCTAAAGACTGCCAAAGAGGAGCAAGAACAAATGATGATGAGCTTGGGATTGTCAGGATGACCTTCTTACTCATACTCCTTGAGAAAATGTATTTATATTTGCTTTAGCTGGATTTAAATTCTAGTATGTTGTGAGATAATATTTTTCTGCTAATCTGGTTGATGGTGTCTTAAATTTTGAAGTGAAATTACTTGGAGGTATTTAAGAAGGGTTATAAGTGTGTTTTTATTGTCTGTCTATATTAGGGCTTCTAAACATTTAAAATGTAGTTAAGGATTTCCAAACATTCTGGGTTGGTTACTAGAATAAAGTTTGCCATATGCTGAGATTAATACAGTATGAAACTTGATGGGCCAGGGACGTCTAAGTTGGTACTTCCTGAGGGGCTGAATCAAAGCGGTCACTTTGTATCTTGATTTGGGTGGTAGGAGACAGTTTCAAACTCTGAGTCCACTGCATACCTTTGAGAGCATAGGTCGGAGGCAGGAGAGATGGTCGGGTTGAGTTGGCTAAGGTAAGCCTGATGCACTCAGGTTACACCTGTGTAAGATTTCCTTAGCCACCAGGGTGTCTGGATGTAGGTGTTCTGTGTGTGTGTGTTGGTGTCTGAAATTATTTCTTTTCTTCACCTTTATTTTTTCACTATTTTCAATTCACCTTTCTTTACTCCTTTCTCTAATCAACTGCCATGTCTTGGTAATGCTTTTAAAGCATGATATCTCATGGGGTGGTTTTTGTTGTTTCCTTATCTTGTTTCATATCCTAGCTCAAATTGTTCTTGTCTCATGCCTGTCTTTGTTGGCAACACTAGATTGCAGTCATATATTTAATTCAACCATACGTTCATTGATTAGATGCTCAGTGATTGGTGCTGTACTTATGTTCTGACTTAATCTTTACAGGGTCCCTGTGTGTGTAGATGTGATCCTATAACATATGCTTTACAGTTTAGGCAGTTGGGGCTAAAAGAACCAAACCCAGCCAGCTGTCATCGAGTTGATTCTGTCTCACAGCAACCCTGTGGGATGGAACAGAACTGTTCCTTAGGTTTTTTAAGACTGTAAATCTTACACGTACAGGTGCCTCATCTTCTATCGAGCAGCTGATGGCTTTGCACCAGAGGCTTTGCTGATAGCCCATGCTCGATCCACTGTAACCACCTTAGTGAATATCAGTTGCATGATTGAAATAGAAACTTATTTTAGAGCTCTATAGTTTATTTATTAAGTAGCCATGTAGTCACTTTCTTCAGTACTTGGATTAAAAAGTCCCCATGTTTATATATCTTAACAAGGAAGAATAGGTACTTGGAATAAATAGTGTTTATTCCAAAACAGTATTTCTGTATTTATAGAACTGACCACCTCAAAAAGTTAAAGAAAGGCTAATGTGGGCTATAAGGGAAGCAAACAGTATACCAACCAGCCCTAAAGATTGAGAGACCTATTGAGATAGAGTGCTTAAGAAAAGTTTGAGGAGATGACATGCAGAAATGGGAAGAAGCCACATTTTTAGAGGTTAAGGATGAACTTGTTCCATGTGAAGGGAACAGTCCTCAATAATCCAGAAATGGGAAGTTGCCAAACAGAAGTAGGATGAGAATGAAGAGCTCTTTGCCAAGAGTGTCGTGAGCAATAGGAGCAGCACTGGCTACTGTGAATAGAAATGTGCTCCTGGACCTTGTTCTAGCTCTGAGGATGCCCATCTACCTTTTAGTTTTTTATAAGCAAATCAGGATACAAAGAGACAGTCGAACTGTGGCAAATGCTGTTATTATATAGAATCCCTTGAGAAGACAAAGGAGAAATGTAAGGAAACTTAATGTCATCTGAATTAGGATCTGATGGAACAGTAGGAAAAGCACTTTGCCACAAGAGAGAGCAGCATGTGAGTGGACAGACAGGACTAAGAAGCAGGCTTCATAGCAGTGAAGACTGATGGTCTGAGATTAGCGTTGAGAGTATGCTGCTTTGATGGGCAAGAAAGGTTGACTAGATTGTAAATGTCCTGATTAGGCAAGCTAGAAATTTTCATTTGACCTTTTCATTGCCTAAAAGACAACTCTGTTTATAGCAGCTGGAAGAAATGGATATTTTATTTAAAATCAATATAGAACCATCTGTATAAATCTGAATATAAGAATACCAGCTACTGCCTGAGCCCCGGTGGCGTAGTGGTTGTGTGAGGGACTGTGGCCACAGGGTCGGCAGTTCAAATCCAGCGGCAGCTCTCCAGAAGCAAATCTGGGCCTCCTACTCCCACCAGGGGGAAGTGATGTGCGCGCGCGTGCACACACACACAGACACAATACCAGCTACTCAGACTAGTGATACAGTTAGTTATCCAAGAAGAGCTGATCAGAATCTGAATTCATTTGAGGGAGCTTCAAAAGTTTGTAGGAAAATTGCATTATCTTTTAACATAACTTGCCCATGAACTTAGAAGCTACAAAAGATTATAGAAAGTTGTAGTAAATGAAAATATCAAGATGTGTAGATCTTGTTTCTCTACATATCCTTCAGTTGGGTCTATACCCCCTTGAAGGTATTGTTTCCATCTCACTAGTTTTCTTAAAGAATTCTGTGCTCTTAAATTTATATCACATTTAAATGGCAGCTTTGGTTTCGTCAAGGAGCTCAAATCATGTTTCTTTTCAATGTGTTTTGAGCGTTGGGAACAAAAAGAAGTCTACAGAAGCAGAAAATAGACTGTAGGGTAGATGGGGCAAGATTTCCCATTGAAATTTTCAGGGAGTACCCCTTGCTGTCCTTGAAGAATGAGTAGTTGCATTGTGATGGGAGATGAGGGTGGGCAAGGGCACGGAATTCTTGATACATTTCCTGGCCAGTTCCTTACCAATGCAATTTTCAGTTTTCTTAAAACGTCTTCATAGTAATCCCCTATGGTCACCGGTGTCCTTCAAGAACATCAATCAAGAATACCCCCTTCAGAATAACCATAGCTTGAGTTCTTTCTGCCTTGAATTTAACTGGCCCAACAGATTTTCTCAGAAGGTTTATTTTAATTTGACCTTTGTGTTTTTGAAGGCACCTAATGACATGAAGGCAAGTATATTACTAAGAGATCTTGTCTACGGCCATCAACTAGTTAGAGAGACATGTTTAACACATTTTTGTTTGGAATAAACACATGCATGTATTAATTGAAACACTCGCAGCATTGCTTTTTGACTTACACTCATATCAGCTGTAGGAATGAGGAGAGGGAATGTAGTGAGGGAATATTTTAGATGGAATCGATGGGATTTAAATGTGAATTTATATTGGATAACCTGGAGATTTCTAGCTCTCGTGGAATACATTAGTAATTTATTAAGAAAATACAGTCAGACTTCTAAGAGCCGGAACTTGTCTGGACTGACTTGCTTTTTTCGGTCCCACCAGTTTCCCTTTGTCAGGAGGCAGTGCTGCTATTTTTCTGCTATTTCTTGTAATGGAATATACATGCTTTCCTTCTCTGGCAGTTTTCCACTTTATGTAGGTTTTAGCTGTTGTGGGCTTTACTATATATAAAGAAGAAAACATTTGGAAGTAAGATAGGGGAGATATTGTAGACATAAAAATGTGGTATTGTTATATTCTTTGTATTTTCCTTTGATCATTGTCATTTAGTTAAAAAATAAAGTTTTTATGTGCCCAAAAAGAGTACGTGCATAAAATAGTCTGTATACTCCCCTTTCTATAAATAGAAACTGCAATATGAATTGGTGTTAGTTGTATTTCTCTTGGGTTATTTTGTAGTTGTTGTGGTGTTGGAATGATACTAAAATCAAGAAAGCAGATAGCTGATACAAGGATGTGTATCATTCTGGGAATCCAAGTGGCACTTGTTAGACCCTTTTAAGTTTAAGCTGGCTCCAACAGACGTAAAAGGATGTAAAAGAACTGACTTCTGATCCTGATATCCTAATTCTTCTGCTGTCTCAGTGACTTTGGCATATTAATTCTAGACCATAGTTTTTGTGTTTTTAAGAAGAAAGGTGGGAAAGTTAGACTAAGTTTTGTTTGTCTTAGCTTCAAAATTCTGTCAACTTTTTTTTTTTTTAGTTTGAATCAAAAGAGTGAGTTTCTTAAAGGGGGATACCTTGGAAAAGAAGTCCAAAGAGCGCTTACCTAATCTAAAAACTCTTTGAACTTTCTGTGGAAGATAATTGGTTTTCTTCTCTTAACCTTCTAAGAGTGAAAGATGGATATTTCCTGACTTTTTCATCAGTTTAAAGAAGGTCATTCAAATTAGGATATCGTTTCCTTCTCTTGAAATAATGCTAAAAATGATTTTGCTTAATAAATGGAAATGCTTCACTTAAGGTAGACCTGTTTGTAGTATGTATGTCCTTTATTCCTTACCCAGTCGGCACTCTGTAGTAGAGAAATAGATCACAATGACCTAGATCCTATCACATTGCGGTACTTTATGGAAAAGCTCAAATTATCCTTTTACATGTTTGATCCCAGAATCATTTCTTGCTCAATTGGGTATTTAAACATCATGCATTCATTTCCTCAAATGTTTAAACATAAAGAAAAAGCAAAGCTGGGCTGAGCCCCGGTGGCGCAGTGGTTGTGTGCAGGACTGCAGCCCGCAGGGTTGGCGGTTCAAATCCAGCAGCAGCTCTCCAGGAGCAAGGCTGGGCCTCCTACTCCCACCAGGGGGCAGTGATGCCAGAAGAAAAAGAAAAATTATAGTTTAAAGAAAAGTTGTGTTGTGTTTTTGTGTGATTCATGTGCTTTTATCAGAAAAAATATAAAATGTGATAGGACTATCATTTAACATTTTTAGAAAGTAGCTTCATCAGTGATGAAGTCAGTTTATTAGAAAATAATTAAAAACTTTATTACTATAGAAGTTAAATATTAGTTATAAATCGTCACTTTTTACATTTGCTTATTTCAAAATTGCTAAGACCATTCTAGTTTATGGTAAAAGAAAAATGATATTGCAGCAGCAAATATTGACAGATGTTTTATTCTGCTATAGTTCTTCACATAAGTAGCTGCACTTTGATGTGTGTATATTTTGCCCTGGAATTAGAGGTGTGACTTACAAGGGGACATTTTTTTTTTCCTTTAGCTCCTTTGTTCTACACCTCCTGCTGCCCCTATCCTTTGCCACCAGTGTTCTCAGGTCCTGCTGGGGGGACAGAGAAGATCAGAGGTGAAGGGTAGAGATGGCAGAAAGTGGGTTGGAGCAGTGGGCTGGAGGAAGGGTAGGGAGCATGCAGAGAAAAGTCGAGGTGGATCCAGGGGAAATGGAGGGTGGGTTGATGGGAAGCAGAAATGATAGAGGGCAAATAAAATGTATATTTAAGGAAAAGTACTGTAAAGTCTAGGGGTGATTTTTATTTGGATGATTAAATTAAAAGTAAATGTGGTGTCTGGTTTATAATTCATTGCTAGTGTGGCCATGTATGTATATATACATATATACACACACATAGAGATAAAAATTAAGATTTGCCATGCTGTGTTACCAACAGGTTCTCTGTCAAATTAATCACTGACAAAACTTGGTTTTCATTGTAGATCAAAGACCAATCTCACCAATCCGACATCAGGGAAGGAATGACGAGCTTGAGCGTGATGAAAGAAGAGAGGATCGAAGAGTAGACAGAGTGGATGATAGGAGAGACGAGAGACCTAGAGAGAGAGATCGGGAACGCGAGCGAGATAGGGAGCGGGAGCGGGAGAGGGAGAGGGAACGCGAGAGGGAACGAGAGAAAGAGAGAGAGCTGGAGAGAGAGCGGGCTAGGGAGAGGGAGAGGGAGCGAGAAAAAGAGAGAGAGCGGGAAAGAGAGAGAGATCGGGACCATGAACGCGAGAGAGAAAGAGAGCGGGAGCGAGAGAGGGAAAAGGAGCGGGAGAGGGAGCGGGAGCGAGAAGAGCGGGAGAGAGAGCGGGAGCGGGAGCGAGAGCGGGAGAGGGAGCGGGAGAGAGAGCGAGAACGAGAACGCGCCAGAGAGCGGGACAAAGAACGGGAGCGTCTACGGGAATGGGAAGAAAAAGACAAAGGGCGAGATGACCGCCGCGAGAAGCAGCGAGATGAGCTCCGAGAAGAACGGAATCCCAGAGATGGGCACGAGGAGAGAAAATCAAAGTAAAAATCCGAATGACAAATCCATTTTTAAAGTGTTGTTTCATTTAATGCTCCACAAAGTGCACCTTAATTTGTTGTTACTCTTTTTGGCCGTTTTCTCCATTTGTGTGCATTTCAATTTTTAAAAATATCTGTTAAAACAGACTTGGTGTTGGAAATCTTTTGAATTATCTAAGGGAAAATAACGTATTCCCACCCTCCCCAATTATTCTCCTCATATACCCACAGGAGGTTATTATTCACATTTATAGGGCCACTTTTGGTAGCACAGTTGTTTATTCAACTTCTGCAGATTTTTTTTCCCTAAGAGGAATTCAGTATAGAAGTGATTGAATCAGCTAAGTTTTATTTCTTTAGAACTCGTGAATTGAAATTGCACAGTGAGATTAGTGTACCTGTTACTTTGAAGTCAGGATCCCAAGCTACAGGAAACAGTTGCACTGCTTAGACCTGAGGGAGCTCCTGCAGCCCTGAATGGTTGCAAGCAGAGCCTATATGCACACAGAGACTCCTACCTCTCAGGCCGCCTTTGACACAGGGCTGCTGGTCCTCAGAAAGGAGCTCTGAAGGAGATAAGAGTGATGCGTATGTTTTCCAACCTGTGACCAGAGTTTCATTTTTCGTTTGTTTTTTTTTTCATAGTTTCTATGAACATTATTAGTAAATAATCTGTGGTCACAGGGAAAGGGTAAGAAATAAAAACACTGTAACACTGTAATTACCCAAACCTAGGGCCATTGAGTCAAATCCTCCTACGCACAGTGACCAGATGGGATAGAAGAGGGCTAGTTCCAAGACTGCAAATCTTAGAGGAAACAGACAGCTCTATCTTGCTCCCAAGGAACATCTGGTAGATTAAAACTCCCAGCCCTATGGTTAGCAGTCCAATGCTTAACTGTCACTTTATTGTCAGGGATCCTTAAGAAGTAACCAAGAGATACAATAAATTCCTAGTGATTTAAAACTCAAAGAATAAGTATGAAAATTTGAACTGTTTTATTTGTCATCAAGGTTATGATCTACGTATTTTGAAAAATGTAGCATACTTACAGTTTTCCAAGAACATGCTTGACATTGGACTTGGGAAATTACTGAATTTTCCTCGTTACAATTTCTCCCCATTTTGAGATGTAAAATACAAGCCTTAGTTCGAGAAACTTACCTAAAGTTGAATGGCTATAAATTGTACTCATTTATTTGATATTGAAGTCAATACTAGGTTTTCCCATTCTGTTTCCCAACATGAGGCATTTTTATATCTTAATAATATGAAATTGATAGATGATAGATAAAGTAATATATTTATACCTCTGTTATCACCAATTTGTAGTATTTGAATCTGACAATTTTCAGTGGAAGGGATTCTATACATATAAAAGAGCAGAAGAAACTACCTGTATCAAAAACCTGCTATCTCTTTTGCAAATGAAATAAAGATTTTTATTGAAAATAGGAATTATACTGTATCTTTTGCATACTATAACTGACAGTATTACGGTCCTCTAATTACATACTCTAATTATAACAGAAGTATTAGCAAAGCATTTAGTAAGACGTCTCTTTCACCCATTGGAATTTTATAAACTACACTTTTTTATCCGATTTAGGAAGCGCTATAGAAATGAAGGGAGCCCTAGCCCTCGGCAGTCCCCTAAGCGCCGACGTGAGCATTCTCCTGACAGCGATGCCTACAACAGTGGAGATGAGAAGAGTAAGCACCCTTGATCTCTGTACTTGACCTCTGTACTCACTTTGATTTTTTAACCGTGAACTTAAAAACGGATGAATGCAGTAGGTTAAATATTTGTGCGCTGCTAACTCTTCTTGTGTCACTAAAGTTTCTGTGTTAGAAATACACAATTATTGTAGCACATGGCACTGTCATATTCTACTACTCATGTAAAGTCACAGATATTTTTAATTTTCACTGAAAGTAATGCCATTTTTTTTTGGGGGGGGGGGGCATCACTGCCCTCAGGTGGTGGGAGTAGGAGGCCCAGCCTTTGCTCTTGTGGAGCTGGAATCGAACCTCCATCCCAGTGGGCTGCAGTCCCGCGCACAACCACTACGCCACCGGGGCTCAGCCCAAAAGTAATGCCATTTTAAAATGAAAACTTGGTCTGTTACTATTTAGAGCAAGGTTCCTCAAACTATTTAAACAAGGGACCAGTTTATTGTCCCTCAGATGGTTGGAGGGCTGGACTATAGTTAAAACTATGAACAAATTCACTGCAAGCCCGAGATGAGTCGGCTGCTGAGCAGGAAGGGAGCGGCGACAAAAATACATGGCAGGTCAGTTAAGTGTCCTCGGCGAGCCGCATGTGGCCCACGAGCCGTAGTTTGAGGGCCCCTGATTTAGAGTTACTGTGCAGTGTTTGTTGATAAATGTGATTACGTTTATCTTTTTTTGTAGATGAAAAACACAGACTCTTGAGCCAAGTTGTACGACCTCAAGATTCTCGGTCTCTCAGTCCCTCACACCTCATCGAAGACAGGCAGTGTAGATGGAAAGAGGAGGATCGTAAGCTAGAAAGAAAAGAGAGTTCACGGCGATATGAGGAGCAGGAACTCAAAGAGAAGTTTTCTTCTGTAGATAAGCAGAGAGAGCTGGCAGAAATCATGGAAAGTTCAAGGACACGTGCCCAAGACATTCTTGGACACCATCAGTCTGATGATCGAGATCTATCCGATCGAACTCATGAGGAAAACAAGAAAAGGGTGAAAATTCAAAAGAAACCTATTAAGAAAAAGAAAGAGGAGGATGTTGGAATAGAGAGGGGTCATGCAGAGACAGCATCTGAAGATAGCCAAGTATTTTCACCCAAAAAAGGGCAGAAAAAGAAAAGTGTTGACAAAAAACGTAAACGGTCCAAAGGTGATTCTGATATTTCTGATGAAGAAGCAACTCAGCAAAGTAAGAAAAAGAAAGGCCCCCGGACTCCCCCTATTATAGCTAAGGAAGATTTGGTAGACATTTCCCATAATAAGAACGGCACTGTCGAAGATCCTCAGAAAAAAGAAGACACAGCATTCAGTGACTGGTCTGATGAAGACGTGCCCGACCGCACCGAGGTGACAGAGCCAGAGCACACTGCCAGCACGACTGTGCCTGTTCTGTCTTCTACTTCTCTGTCATCTCTGCTTCCTCCTCCTCCTCCTCTGGCTACTCCCACCAACAGTATTGCCGCTATCACCACTTTTAGCACATCTACCACCTCCATTTCCACTACTTCTACCAGTGAAGAAACTCATAGAAAATGTCACAGAGCACGAGTGGAGAAAATAGATTCTCCCCATGTTACTATCGAAGATGCGCCACATCGCAAGCCAGTGGATCAAAAGAGGAGTAGCAGCCTCGGGAGCAACCGGAGTAATCGTAGTCATACATCTGGTCGTCTCCGTTCCCCTTCCACTGACTCTGCCCATCGGAGTGGAGATGACCAAAGTGGTCGGAAGAGAGCACTGCATAGTAGCTCAAGAGACAGGGAAAAGACCAAGAGCCTGGAACTCACGGGAGAGAGGAAATCCAGGATTGATCAGTTAAAGCGTGGTGAACCCAGTCGAAGTACTTCTTCAGGTAATAAAATCGGATTTTGATTTAACCAGTATTTCTTATGTTAGTACATTATATACAAATTATATTTCTAAGCTGATTCTAAATTGGTTACTTTATATGCTCTCTTGGAAGAACACATAGGTGTCTCATCAAAATACTGTTTGCCTCATCATTTGTGATAGTTATGGTACATAATGGCCTCAAGCACTGAATTAATGAATATGAAGCCATTGCCCGAATATAAGCCACTGATCCTGAAGTCATCATCTGTCCTGGAATTCCTGTATTTCCAGTTCCTATCTGTATCATTGTATATCCTCTGGAATATCTGAATTTGTAAGGTTGATTTGGGATCATGATAGTGGGGGTAGGAAACATTTAAGAACTAAAGGAAAGTTGTATGTTTCATCAGTGCTACACTGCACCTGTCTTGTCTCCTCCCCACAAACCTTCTGGAAGAGGTTGTCCAGTTGCCTACCGAGGGCCTTTGGTTTCCCAGTCTGCACTCGCCCTCATCACAGTGATAGGATTTTTGTTCTTTGATGTCTGATACCTGATCCCTTTGACACCTCGTGATCACACAGGCTGGTGTGCATCTTCCATGTGGGCTTTGTTGCTTCTCAGCTAGATGGTCGCTTGTTTACCTTTAAGCTTTTAAGACCCCAGACGTTTTATCTTTTGATAGCTGGGCACCATCAGCTTTCTTCACCACATTTGCTTTTGCACCCCTTTGTGTTCAACGATCATATCGGGAAGGTAAGCATGCAAAGATAGAATATTTTGTTCTTTAGTGTCTGATACCCGATCTCTTTGACACCTCGTGATCACACAGGTTGGTGTGCTTCCATGTGGGCTTTGTTGCTTCTCAGCCAGATGGCCGCTTGTTTATCTTCAAGCCTTTTGATAGCCAACACCATTAGCTTTCTTCACCACATTTGTTTGTGCAGCCGCTTTGTCTTCAGTGATCGTGTCAGGAAGGTGAGCATCATGGAATGCCGGTTTAATAGAACAAAGTATTCTTGTATTGAGGGGGTACTTAAGTGGAGGCCCAATGTCCATCTGCCACCTTAATACTAAACCTATAAATATTTGCACATAGGTCTACTTCCCCATTTTCATATATAGGTATATTTACATATGCATATGCCCTTATTTAGACTTCTATAAATGCCCTTTGCCTTCTTGTTCTTTCCTCTGTTTCTTTTTACTTTTCTCTTGTCCCACTATCATGCTCAGCCTCATTGGGTTTCAGTCATTCCTCTCATTTACATTACCCTCAATCAAGCTCTACCAGGCTTCCTACGCCCACCTTGCCACAGATTTTGGATCACTTGTTGTTCCCTTGTCCCTGGATTTGTTCACACCCACTTCCTTTCCCCTACTTCCCCCCTCCTGTCCTTTCTGAAACGTTGGTCCCGTTGTTTTCTCCTCCAGGTTGTTTATCCAGTCTATCATATCTAGAGAGACCTGCAGAAATAATACCACGCACAAAAACAAGACAGGAAAACAAAGCAATAAAGAAAAGGAAAGAAAACAATAAAAAGAAACCAATGACAATAAAGAAAATCCTGTAAATAGTTCAAGAACTGTTTGTTAGCCTTTAGGATTGTTTTTCTGTAGAGGCTGATGGGGTGCCATGCCCTGGGCCCAAAGTCTAGTTTTGGTACTCCCTCAAGACTTCCTTACTCTGCTCCCCTTGCTGTTCTGCCGTAGCATTTGGGCTTGGTGTGGTGGGGTCAGGAAGGGATGGGGCTGGCCATGTGATCCTCTGGCTTGGCTGCTCTGAGCTGGAGTGTCGTCCTCAGGGCTTGGTCAGTCAGCATGTGCTCCTCTCTCTCGTCTTCCTCCCCCTTCATTTGCTCCCGTGTGCTCTGATCAGACATGTCCCTCTCTCTGAACAGCAGTTTCAGTGCTGGCCTTTGAAGTAAATTCTTCTGTGGGGAGGGGTAGCTGTCTGTGTAGCTGGGATTGGGGCCAACCCCTCAGACCTCTACTGGTTCCCTACCTCATGCTAGTATTTTACATTCACATCTTGGAGCACTAGTTTGAAATGTGTCTTTCCTGTGGAGATACAAACAATACCCTACCCTTGGATGGGTTAGTACCCTGTTTCCCAACTACCCATTTCTTTTCTTTTTTCTTTTCCCCCACCCTTTCAGTTGGCTAACATATGTATCCCTGTATTCTGGCCCCCTGCCATACTACCTGAACCTCACCCCAGGAATGTTTGCAGATAGTAGTTTTTTTTCCTATGCCCTCTTTCCTTTTTCTTTTTATTTTAAGCTTACCTCAGAGGACTCATGATGTACTTGCCCTTTTTTGTTTGGCTTATTTCACTTAGCATAATTTCCTCTTAAAGCACATTATTTATTGTATTTTTTAGTATAAAAAAAACATTAGCCAAGGAGGAAATGAACATTTCCAGATCCAGGGAAATGTGCTGTAAATTTTAGCCTCACAGTGCTGTTATTCGCTACGTTTCTTTTCTTAACAAATTGTCATCTCATGAATCCACAAATTTAACTGCTTTTTCATCTGTCCCATCATGCAGTATAGATGTTACCTTTTTTAAATTTTTTTCTGGGCTTTAACAAACAGAATGTACTTCAGAATTCTGGGAGTCCAAATTCTGGTTACTCATTTGATGGAATGCTTCCTTGCTGTTTGCTTACATATCTGCACCTGTAGATGTTCTTTAGCACTTCAAAACAGCCCTACAAATAAACTGGTGACTCTCCTCTTTATCTATCTAGGTGCATGTCATTTTTGATTCATTTGCTTTAAATTCACAGCCAACAACACTAAAACCCATGCTTCAACAAAACTAACACATATTTTCTCTGTAAGATACATCATAACCTGCACTTAACAATACCAGGTAACACTTTTAACACTGTGCTTGCTGACCATCTTACATGGCAAAATCACCCAACAAAATACACCAAAATGTGAAAGGTGTGGCACTAAATAATTTACAGAAGGACACTAGCTCCCAGTATGGGAAGGCAGCACTTTGTTTTACTACCTCTAGGAATCTGTGTGCTGAGCACCTTAAATTGATCCCCCATTCCATCACTGCTAGCGAGTGATGAAAAGTGCCATGGCTGTTGGTTCTGGTGTTTCACGTAGGTGACTTCTCCGCTGTGGAATCCACAGATAAGAATTAGATAGTATCACCTGTTACTGCATTAATACTAATATTTTACAAGAGGCACTTTCAATGATATCAGTTTTTAAATTTTATTTCTTCAATTTTATTAGTATATAATCCAGACATTATACCATTCTGTAGTTAAGTCATATCAATAAGTATTATATGATCACTACCACAATCAGTTTGAAAACATTTTCTTCCTTCTTAGACTCCTTGATATTAGCTCCCCATTATGCTTCCTACTTCCCTAGCTGTACCCACCAGGAACCTCAATCTAGTTATTGCTTCTAAACACAGAAAAATACATAGCAGTTATGAAGGAGGCTAGCAGCAACAACAAATACAACTGAGACAAACCTCAGTTTGGAAAAGTAAAGCATAAAAATTACTAAAACCCCCATCAAGCTCATAGTGTTGCATTTCAGCCAGCTGGGCGCTATTTGAGACACATGGAACAACTGTTCGTGACATGAGATTGAGTCACGAAGGAAAGGGAGAGGTGCCTCCCGAGCTTCTTCACTCAGTGGTTTCTGCTTGCACACCAAAGGATCAAGTTTACCAAAGTTCAAATGCAGGACCTATTCTTTTTTTTCTTTTGGGGAGGGGGGCATCACTGCCCTCTGGTGGTCGTGGGAGCTACCCAGCCTTGCTGCTGCTGGATTTGAACCGCCAAGCCATTGGGCCACAGCCCCTCACTCAACCACTACACCACCAGGGCTCAGCCCAGCAGGACCTATTCTAAAGTACTATGTCTTCAGGCTCAATAATGTTTTCACGACTCATAATTAGCAAACATTGTCACACTCAGGCATATTCTGACCTGAGGAATTCCTTCTGTCTACTTACCTTGCAAACTCAAGCACATTCTATTTGCAGCAAGAAATCTTCTGGTCACTCAACGTTTGCACCAAGGTCCTAGAATGTACACTCAGTGCTTCCTAGGAGTCTTTCCACCCAAGCTCCTGTAGGAGCAAGACCATGTACCCTTGTGTCAAAGGGAGATCAAATGATAAGGATTTAACCTTTCAAGTCAGATTTTTCATTTTGATCTATAATCATTATCTCTACAATACTTTCTGATAACCAGCCTATTCCCATCCTTCAGTATGGTTAGCGGAAAATCACTGAAGACTTACCCCATGTGTGAATTCACTTTAAGCCTTCACTGTCCTCCATAGCCTACTGCACACCAATTTAAGGTCTCATACCATTTCCCACCACCGCACCTTCATGAATCCTTGATCAATCATATATTGCTATTATTATTTTGTATCTCACACTATCGATTATCCCCCTTCACCCACATTTCTGTTATTCTTCCTCTTCAGGAGTGCCTCTGTATCCAATTGTGTGGATTCCCCCTTCCTCCCTCTCCCGACCAATGGCCTACCATCATGATACCTCTACTCTCATCTTCTGTTCCTGAGGGGTTCATCTTTCCTGAATTCCATATATTGAGAGCACTTATCCATCTGTACTGTGGGGGAGGAAGTTCTCAGGAACTAGAGGAATGTTTCATAGTATATTTAATGTTCCTGGATATTACATAGAGTTACCACTCTACTGTTAACCCAAATGTTGACAGTTTCAAACTGCTCAGTCATATTACAGAAGGAAGATCTGGTCATCTGTTTTGGTAAAGGTTACATTTAAGAAGCCCAAGGAACAGAATCAACTCGATGAGAATGTTTGTGTTTTTAATAGTATGTTTTGAAATCCAAAAGTATGAGTCCTCCTACTTTGCTGTTCTTTTCAAAGATTGCTTTGGTTGCCTGGCCCCCTTGCCATTACAGAGAGAACAGTTAATAACATGATCAGTTCTGTTAATGCCTACCCATTTTATGTACTTAATTATTTTTTAAGTTATTTCTGGTTATATATAGAAATAAGTCAGAAAATATGGGTAGCACTTTAATTGCGAAAGCTTAGATTGTTCTTAACATGAACTATTTGGACAGCTGAGGTTAAATACAGAAAAAGTCAATTTTTAAAAGCCATAGAAAGAAACAATTTATCTCTTTTATTAAGTATTAACTCTTCATATATGGTGTATTCATTATAGATCGCCAGGATTCAAGAAGCCATAGTTCAAGAAGAAGTTCTCCTGAGTCAGATCGACAAGTCCATTCAAGATCCGGGTCATTCGACAGTAGAGATAGGCTTCAAGAACGTGATCGATATGAACATGACAGAGATCGGGAGAGAGAAAGGAGAGATACAAGGCAGAGAGAATGGGACCGAGATGCCGACAAGGATTGGGCACGGAATAGGGAACGAGACAGATTGCGAGAACGAGAGAGAGAGCGAGACAAAAGGCGAGAGTTGGACAGAGAGAGAGAGAGGCTGGTTCCAGATTCTATTGAAAGAGAACGGGACAGAGATAGAACTTTTGAGAGCTCCCAATCAGAATGTGTAAAGCGCAGTGAAATAAAGCTGGAAGGTGAACATGAACGAGACCTCGAAGGCACTGCCCGAGATTCGATAGGCTTCAATAAAGAAAGAACAGATAAAGATCTGGGATCTGCTCAAGGATTTGAAGGGATCAGTAAAACAGAGCGGACAGAGAGTGTGGAAGGTGAGTGTCACTTCCTTTGGATTGTTCCATAGCGCTGTCCTTTTAGCATAGCATAGATTTCTCCTACAACAGTCTTTACATTTCTTGATCACCTAATTAGATATTTTCATTGTGGCTCTTTATGTTTTATTTTAATCTCAATTTTGATTATAAATAACATCAACTCATTAGCCATGGTGTTAATGGAGGCGCAGCCGTGGTGTGTAGTTGAAAATAAGTGTAGAAACTGTTAACAGTCCTGATACTGGCTCTCTGTAAGTTGGAATGTGTGGACATAATATAACTGTTGTAATAGCGCTCTTTTCACTGGGGTCAAGTTCCATCAACCTTAAGATATAAAATATATGCAATTTGTGATCACAAATTTATGTGATGAAAAGATTTCTTTCACTTAAAATAGGAAAATGAGCTGCCTGATCTCCTGAGAGGAGTTATACAAGAGAGAGAATGGGGCCAAGATGCCAACAAGGACTGGGCACAGAGCAGGAACCGAGACAGAGTGAGAGAACGAGAGAAAATGAGACAAAAGGCGAGAGTTGGGCAGAGAGAGAATTTAAAACTCCTACTATGTGTGTTTGTGGGGATGTTATTAAAAATGGTGAACTGGAAAGTGGTATTGGTGATGGTTTGCTCATGTTGTTATCTGCCCTTGAGTTGATTCTAATTCCTGGCAAGCCCATGTTTGCAGAGCAGAACTGCTCCATAGACCTTTCAGAAGCAGATTGCCAGGACTGTCCTCGAAACCCCTTCTAGCTGTCACTAGACATTCAACTACTTGGCTTCCTAGATGTTATAAATAGGACCTGCCAAAAGGACAAGTGGGTCTGTCATGGAAGAAGTGCGAGTGCTATTAGAGACAAGGATGGTGAGCTTTCATCCTAACATACGTCAGGCACTGTGTCAGTGCGGGTAGACGAGAGGAACAAATTCCAGAGACACGCATATAGGTATAAGGAAAGGGTTTACATACAAAAGAAATGTGACCCTAAGAAGGCATCCCAATCCAGTCCAGTGCAAAGTCATAAGTCCAATAATAACCCATATGCCCGAAATCAGTCTGTAAAGTCTGCTTCCGACTCAGGAAGTCACAGGTCAGTGGTGCAGAATTCTGGCGCTGGCAGGGGTCTCCCCATGTCTCCTCCCTTCCAGGGTTCAGGTCCATCAACAGCATGCCACTCCAGCTTCAGAGGTCTGGCTCCATCAGGGCTAAGCCGAGTGGTCTCTCCACCGGCTACTCCAGCCTCGCAGCCGCCGCCATTCTGTGTTGCCTGTGGTTAATCATCTCTCACACTAACTCCCAACAACTGGGGAAGAGAGCGTCTCATCTTCACGAGGGAAATATCGCGAGATTTCCCAGGAGTCTCAGGTGAAAGCCATGCCCACACAGAGGCCTCTTCAGCTACTCAATGGCTATCTCCAGATTAACAGGCCAGACTCCACCCCTACATTTCAATCATAAAAGTACCATAAGTACATGACTGCCACAGGCATGTTGTCAGGAAAGGCCAGTCCATAGAGAAGGACATCATCCTTAATAAAGTAGAGGGAGAGTGAAAACAGAAAGCCCCTCGGTGAGATGGATGGACACCGTGGCTACAGCAGTGGGCTCAAGCATCGGAACAGTAGTGAGGAAGGCACAGGACAGGCCGTGTTTTGAACCATTGTGCATAGGGTTGCTTTGAGCCAGACCAACTTATTGCCTCGTTGGAATCATACCTGAGCAGATGTGACGTGAATTCTTCTCGTGTGCAGCCAGAGGAGGTAGGACACAGCACCTATGCCACCTCCTCACATTCCAAAAAGAATTGACCGGTGAAAACTTTAAGAATCGCAGCAGATATAAATTGACAGAAAAGAAAACATATAAGAAACTATGGGATGTTTTTATTCATTCTAATCATTTGCTATTCTTTTAAGTTCTATAGTTATTTCTATAGTAGTGGTTCTCAACCGGTGGGGGTGGAATGACCTTTTCACAGGAGTCACTGATTTATAACAGTAATAAAAGTGCAATTATGCCGTAGCAATGAAATAATTTTATGGTTAGGGGGTTACCATAGCAAGAGGAACTATATGGAAGGCATGAGGAAGGTTCAGAACCACTACTCTATTCAAACTTCTGAGAAGGCTTACCTTTTGTGCCTCTCATTCATACCCAGCAGAATAGTAAATAGATCAGTCCCCCAGTTAGAGTCCTATATACCTTATTTACATGTTCCCATCCAGGATTTTGATGAGGGGGTTACAAAGACTATGGCCAGAAGAACCTACACCAAGATAGGAAATTCCTTCTTCATCACCATCATAGTTTCTAAATTTTTTCATAAGACTAATTTCATATCACTGGAAAAGGAGATTACCAAGTCCTTCTTCCTACTCTTAGTCTAGAAGCTCTGCTGAAACCCGTCCACCATCTCTGATTATAGTGGTACATAACTTTATCAGCATCACAACAGTACCCCAGCCACCATAGGATGACAAACTGGACAAAGAACGACACTTCAACTCAGGTATTTCAGATATGTTGTCAATAGCCATCCTTCCCTTGTGAAGGACGTTATGCTAGGTAAAGTGGAGGGGCAGCAAGAAAGAGGGAGCGCCTTGAGATGGACTGACGCCAAGACTCTAGCAGTTGGCTCAGACATAATGATTGTAAGATTGAGGCAAGAGATGACGAGTCTAAGTGAGATGATGTCCACTTACGAGCACCTGGTGCTGGAGAAGAGAAGGGTGTGAGCCACTCAGTCATGATGAAGGAGCTGGAATCCTGCCGGGTGAGTGGAGAAGGCTCAGAAGCCAAGCAGGCACTTGCAGAGGCAGTTGAGTTATTTGGTTCTGTTATGCATGCAATCTCTATGAGTTGGAACCAACATCTAACAACAACAACAAACATATGCACATTAAGTATACTTTTCATTTTGAAAAGCAGTTTTGTAGACTCCATAACAAAATGTTAAACATATTGAATTTCACAACTAACTCACCAGGAGACAAAGCTGGCAACGTAATCAAGTAGAATGTGTACTTCTAGAACTAACAGATATTTTGAATTGGTATTAAAAGTTTCTTCTGAATAGTGTATTCAGTACTGAAGGGAAAATACTGGTATAGGTAAGGGAAACTGGGTGATAAGTTTTGTTTGTTTAATTTAAAAGTTTATGTAGTCTAAGAAATTACTGTCACTTTTTGAAATTAGAGTTTTCGAGATTTATTGAAAGTTTTGTTAGCACAACTTAATAAGATACACATAGTAAGCATTATATGTTAATGATAGCTTTTAATTTCTTACATTTTAATTTTAGTCCTTTAACACACACTGCTCTTGCTGTCCATGTAATAACTTTGTATCAAAACCAAATTGAATAAATAAAATGTTATCTTTTCAGTTTTCCTGTGTAATTATTAAATGTTTCAATAATAAAGTAAAACTGTTTGCTGATAATAGCATGGTTTTCAGAGTGCATGGCCTTGACCTCAGCGTATCTTAAACAATTGTTCACATAAAAGCTCTTTGTAACATGAAATTAATTTTTCTGTTTAGCAGGAGATGACGAGTCCAAGTTAGATGATGCCCACTCGTTAGGATCTGGTGCTGGGGAAGGATACGAGCCAATCAGTGATGATGAGCTAGATGAAATTCTGGCGGGCGATGCTGAGAAAAGGGAGGATCAACAGGATGATGAGAAGATGCCAGGTAGTCATTTGCGGAAGTGGTTGACTTTTAGGTCATTTGATTTATTGTAAGGCCATTAGAATCATCCTTAGTGTGTTTTAATCAATTTTGCAAGCCCAGTAAAATGCAAATCACTGTCTACATCAGGGAATGTCAATAAGGTTGTGGAAAATGATTATCTTTTCATTCCATTTACACAAGCCTTTTGAAGCTCCTCATAGAGCCTTTCCATTTGCCTCACTTAAAATAGTGAAGTTCCAAGATTCCTTACCAGAATTTAAGATTCATTGACCTGGAGTCTTTTCAGATGTATCCGTTTTCTAAATTCAGTAATTATTTTTTTACTTGGAGTAATCCCGCATTGCCGGACAGGTCACTCTAGCGACAGCACCAGAAGCAGCCTTCCTGGACAGTCTTCTTGAAGGGTCCCAATAGTCTGTTTGTTCTCAGCATGTTCACAGTCATTGTTAGTAAGGGTCTTTACTTTGTTTGGGTTTTTAAAAATTGACGTTTTACTTTGATTTAATTAACACCTAAATTCATAATTTTCCACTCATATTGAAGAAATATAAGATCATTAGGTTTGTTATGTCATATTATGTATTAGAACATTATTTTGCTAATTTTCTTCGTTCCTTCTTAAGGAATATATTATTTGCCCTCAATGTTAATAAAATGGTCTTTAAGGAATTTGATCATAAATTTATGTTTTTAAAAAGTAAGATACGTGTTGTGTGTGTGTGTGCACACATACAAGCATGCATCAAATATATACCTAGATTTAACCTTCAAAGACTTTCGGGGTCAAGTTTCAAAATCATCTGACTAAATCGTAGTAGAAGATTATTTTTTTCTTGTGAATTCCCTCTTTTTTATGTACATGTCCCTTTGTGTGTGTTAGGACAGTAGGGTGTTGTTTAGTTGCTTTACAAGGATCCTTACTAGAATATTTATAATTCTGAATCTTAGTATATATGGAAGAGTGTTCAATTTAAAACCACGACATTTTGGTTTAACCATGACATTTTGGTTTAAAGTACTTTTTATTTAATATTTTCTATATTTTGTCTTGCTTTGTTTTTCTTTATAGGAAACAAGAATACAGTATCATAATATTTTTTAAAAATCTATCCTTTGTTTGACTGTTTACAGATCCATTGGATGTGATAGATGTGGATTGGTCTGGCCTTATGCCAAAGCACCCAAAAGAACCCCGAGAGCCAGGTGCTGCACTGTTAAAGTTCACGCCTGGAGCTGTCATGCTGAGAGTTGGGATCTCAAAAAAGTTAGCAGGTCCTGAACTTTTTACCAAAGTCAAAGATACATGCCAGAGACTTTTAGAAAAGCCCAAAGGTAATTCCACTTCATTTTGTAGATAATATATGCTATAACTAACTATTGGTATGCATTTAGAAAGGATCCCATTGTGTTTTAGGTGGCATTTACAATATAGAAGCTCTGTGACTATGGATGTGTGTGCATATATGAAATGATTTATAATCATTATTAATCCCCATCTTCAAAAATAGTTTTAAAGGTTTATTTTGAGGGGGGAGCGAGCAAATTCCCAAACATGGGACCCACAAGAAATCTAAAATTGATGGTGAGGTGGGCGGACAATGCCTGGTGGGGTTTGATCAATTGCAGTGCACCTAGAGAAAGCACTGAGAGCCCAATGAAGGTCAAACATGATCGTGGGATAGGAGGGAAGTAAAAAGGAATAGAGGAAAGAGGAGGCAAAAAACAGATGTAAATGCAGACATGTACATGTGCCAATATATATATATGACGTTGGGGAGATAGATTTAGGTACATATATTTAAATTTTAACTATTAAGGTAGCATTAGGTCTACTCAAGTCCTCCATCAACACAAGAGCACTTTGTTCTAATAGCCTGGCATTCTGTGATGATAGCTTTCCTGACATGATTGCTGAAGAAAAAAGGGGTGCATAAGCAAATTTGGTGAAAAAAGCTGTGCTGCCCAGCTATTAAAGGATATGGCATCTGGCTTCTCAAAGGCTTGAAGTTAAACAAGCAGCCATCTAGCAGGCAAGCAACAAAGTCCACATGGAAGAAACACACCAGCCTGTGTGATCATGAAGTGTCAACAGAATCAGGTATCAAGCATTAGTAAACCCCAAACAAACAAATATATTGATGCAAATTATGGGAGTCAGAATGGAGACTTAAAAGCCTATTTGTAGAAAATAGATATTCCCTCACAGAAGGGTCACAAGGAAGGGATGAGCCATGCAGGGTGCAGTATAGCATCAAAGAAGCATACAGCATTCCTCTTGTCTTTTAGCTTACCCCCATTCCCACTGTCCGGATCCCAATTCTACATTACAAATCCATCTAGAGCATGTTCACTGATACAGACAGACAAGAGCTCTGGACACATGGAATTCAGGGGAGATTAAAACCCCTCAGGAACTGGGAGTAGGGATACCATGGCGGGGAGGGGGAGGTGGAGAGAGGGGGGAGAAATGGAGAACTGACTACAATAATTGAGGTTATAATATCACCCCCTACCCCCATAGGGATGAACAACAGAAATGTGGGTGAAGGGAAATAGTGAATGGTATAAGATATGAAAGTTACTTATTGGATTCACGGGGGTGGGAAGGGAGGGAGAGTAAAAAGAGGAAGCTGATACCAAGGACTCAAGCAGAAAGAAAATGTTTTGAAAAGGATGATGACAACATATATACAAATGTGTTTGATACAATTGATGTATGGATTGTTACAAGAGCTATAAGAGCCCCCCCCAAAATGATTTATTTACAAAGGGGGGGGGGGGAGAGAAGAACTTATGCCAAGGACTCAAGTAGGAAATATTTGGAAATGAAGTTGGCAACTTGTGTATAAATGTGCTCGATACAAATGATGTATGGAGCGTTATAAGATCTGTAAGAGCCCCCAATAAAATCATCAGGAAAAAAATTTAGAACTTATTTGGAAAAAAAAGTTTAATTCACAAAATAGTTTCAAAAGGACTGCAATGAACTGCATCAAAATTCCTTTTTAATGATTATTACATTCAAATGTCATCTTTCTTAGTGCTCTACCCCAAACTAAATAGAAGGCCAGACTTAGAAAACTAGCCAAGATATTTTTCATATCTCAGTAAATTAGGTGTCTTGGAATTTCTTCCCCAGGGAATTGTCCCCAAATGCATCTGTGAAAGTTGAGTTTTTAAGAACTAGTTCTCCAAGGCTAGATGATCTGAATTCCAATTGGCAAGGGGCAGGGGTGCGTTAACCACCTACTTGTTCATCATGCATGTACTGTGCATGGCCTGTATACAGTGCCTGCCTTACTCTCTTTGGGCAGCTTATCACTATCTTTGTTGATAGCAAAGGGGAAAAATGGGTAGTGAAGATAAAAGTAATAGCATTGTTTAACAATTTTATGTTATTTCCCTGTGAGTGTCTGGCAGGGGAAGTAGGTGCAAAGAAACTTGGTTAAAATTAATTTTTTTACTCATTTGGAATTGAAAAAAAATTCTTTAATGAACTTTGTAAGTTAATCTGTGTGTGTTTCACCTGTTAGCATAAGCAATAAGACTCTTGGTTTCATTCTAAACAAAGAGTATTAAACATTTATATTAAACATATAGTGGGGCTTTTTAAAATTCACGGGAAAAGTGGAATTACTAGGTAACAGAATTTAACATAAGCATTTGAAGTCCCCTTTTATAAGTGATAACTTGAATGCATAGTAACTTTAAAAATAAGCAAAGATTTGAATTCTTGTCCTGGCTCTTTCTAGCTTTCTGGTTGACTCATGTCCTTCAGCAAGGAACTTCTCTGGGTCTCACTCTCATTTGTGAGAGGACAGAGCAAAGCTTCTGGGGTCTTATTCACCTACACAGAACTGTTTACTCCTCTTTCTTTTGTTAATAGCACTTCAAGTTAAAATCTAGTTTGATTTTGCTAACTCTGAAACAGTTTTGGCCTTACTATTCATAGCTTACCTAAGGATGAAAATAAATCTGAAAGGTCTGATTGTTGTTTATAAATCATACTGCTCTTTTTTTTTTTTTTTGCTGCTGTCATAGCTTTGTTAGGAAAGTGACATATTATGCTGAATATAAATTTCCAAAGGAACAATATTTTATTTACTGCTATATTCAGGGACTAGTTACCTATTTTCTCTGATTGTCCCATTGTCTAGAATAGAGCCTAATACACAGTAGGTATTATGTAACTAAATACTATAGTAATTGATACTGCTCTGTCTATTGTATTGGGTCTGGTACAGTTGCCTCAGTGATGGAGAGGTTATTCCTATCCCTACTGTCTATAGAATATTTTTTTTCAGACTGAGACATTAAACCAGTACTTGTATATAGTATCTTGTATATACTAAAATTAAAGATGATCTTGTTGAGGCTTGCTGATTGCATTATGGTGAAGTTCTTTTGAACTAACCGTCAGTCATTTTTGGACATTTGCTGTGCTTTTATTTGGACATTCATTTTAAACCATTATGCCACCAAGACTTTTTCATGTACCCTCTCTTCTGTATTTTCAGAGTAAATTGTAGCAAAATGGAGTAATATATTTGTATCAGTCTAAGTACCCTAAGATTGATTTTTAAGTTTTCTTCATGTTGTATTCAAGAAACTTTGGTAGTATAGTAGATTTAATGGCGTATGGCTAGCCACCAGGTCAGAAGTTCAAACCCACCAGCTGCTGTTCAGGAAAGAGTTGCAGCAGTGTCCTCTTGCCAAGGAGCAGTTCTTCTCCCAGTCAACGCCTCAGCAGTGGGTTTGGGTTCATTTCTTTGCTCAGTGATTAGATTAAAGACAGGATACTTGTTTCTTATTAATATTCCTACCAAAAAGGAGCTTTAAAAATTTGTGGAAAACTCTTATGATCTTTTCTCCCCACAACTTTTTGAATAAACTTGTGTATATACCATATATTTGCAATTTGAAAAAATGAAACGTAATATATGATTATTTGAATCACTGGCTGCTTCTATTCTGTTTTCACTCCCTTTTGCCCATTTTTAGCTTAGCATCTTAATTTTTTTCAAATAACTTAAGTGTTTTCTCTTTAGCTTGCATATTATAACTTAAATCTAAGTGATTTTGATTTCATATAATCCCGGATTTTATAATGAGAAGTTGTACAGATTATCTGCTGAAGATTTTACCACATTGGAAATTTCACTGGTATTTTTTTTAAGTCCCAGTTATAAATAGTGTTTGAGCAGAATCATATTATCAAATCCTGTTCTAGAATCCAGAACTTTAAGAGATAGTTGGTGTTAAGCACTATACTGAATTCAAATCCACTGATACCTTAACTTAATCTCTCGTAGTCAGTAACAAGTGTCTGATTTTTCTCTCTCAAGTCTGTCTTTGACAAAGTAGCTATCTGTATACATATTTTGTTTGATAATAGCAACTTAATTCTATGTTCAGTGTCCTTTACAGAGAATTTATTACCTTTAATATAAAAATTCTTTTCACTGATACTGCCAAATTTAATAAAGGTGTAGACTTTGTGGAATAGTTAGCTAAGCAGGTAGTAATTCTTTCCTACTTTAGGAAAACTTAATGCATGTTCATTTTTATTGATAGATGCAGACAGTCTTTTTGAACATGATTTGGGGGCCCTCAACATGGCGGCCTTACTGCGGAAGGAAGAAAGAGCCAGTCTTCTTAGCAATCTTGGACCATGTTGTAAAGCATTATGTTTCCGACGGGATTCTGCAATTCGTAAGCAACTTGTTAAAAATGAAAAGGTACAGTTGTTTCTTTGGAAGAAAAGTAACATGCTTATGCAGTAATATGGAGTGCCTTATTTTTCATTTTATTGCCTTCAAATAAGACTAAAATTTTTATTTCCTGTTTTTTGTTTTTTTGAGTTTGGTGGCCTGGTCTTTTTTTTTTTTTAATGTAAAAGAAAGAATGACTTAAGATATGTAAAAATGTAAATACTCTCTGAGATTCTCACTTGCGGAAAGCTGTAAACAGCAGACATATAATAAGTGTATGTAAATTGATGACCAAGAAGAAATTTGGCAGGCATGGAGTGAGGAGACTGTGTATAGGAATGGTGTGTCTGAGAAGATGTGAAATTGGAGGACAGGTAAATACATGGTTATTCACTTTAAGAAAGCAAAAGGAATGGAATAGTTTGAAAAACCTGTATCTGAAATTGAAAGAGATCCGCTAGTGAGAACATCTTGTTGTTGGGTACCATTGATTCGCTGTGACTCATGGCGACCCTGTCTACACTACCTAGTCCTCTGCCATTTTCACAATCGCCCTGATGTTTGAGCCCATGGGGTTGGTGTGTCATGTTGGACTACTACCAACAAGGTCAGTGGTTTGAAACCACCAGCCACACCTCAGGGGGATTTCTTCTCCCATAAAGATTTGGTCCTGGAACACCACAGGGGCAATTTTACCTTGCCCTATAGGGTCATGAGTGAGTCAGAATTGACTGGATGACAATGAGTTCTTTGAGAGATAAACTTCATAGGCATTTTAAAATTAAATAACTGATTTTTATTTGGAAATAGAGTAGTAGTTATAGGCAGTATGACAAAAGAGAACTGTGGCTACAGAAATACTGAATAAATTACATATCTTTGAAAATCACTTTGAAATAATTAAGCATTGTTTCATATTTACTTTCATTCCTGCCCCTATGTAATCTTCCCTTGACAACATGTTTCCATATTTATTAGCTTTTTAGTGGGAAACCTGAGGTTATTTCTGGATTGATAACATTACCAAAGAAAAAAGGTACTTTATTAAGGAAAAATAGATTAGATTACAAGAAAAGACAATTTTGAAAAAGATGAGATAGGATTAAAATAGAAACTAGTAGATGGACTGGAAGACTTACAAACAAACATATCTTCCTTATGTGATCACCAAGTCTTTTTTGAACAAAAACCTGATGTAAAATTACTTCTGGGCTGAGCCCCGGTGGCGTAGTGGTTGTGCACGGGACTGCGGCCCACTGGGATGGAGGTTCAATTCCCGCTCACAGGAGCAAAGGCTGGGCCTCCTACTCCCACCACCAGGGCAATGATGCCTAAAAAAATTTTAAAAAAAAATTACTTCTGGTAGAATTGCGACGATTATTCTCTCCTTTGAGCTTCTATGTCAGTGTATGCTAAAATTTTCCAAGCATTTAAAGAAGAAATGACAATAATTGGCAAAAAAATGGTAATATTCCACAAACTATAACTATTTCCATAAAATCTAAAACAAGGAAATACTTTCCACCTCATTTTATGAGACTGACATTATTTTTAATCTAAAACCAGGCAAAGACAGCAAAAGAAAACAACATTCAAGAACTGTCCAGAACATGCTGATGAAGTACAATTTAACCTAGGAATGAAAGGCAGACTCTGTATTTGCAAAGTCAATCAATACTATCTACCATATTAACAAGGCAAAGGGAAAAAAATACGATCATGACAATAAATGCAACTCAGCAAGTCTTCATAATATAAATATAAATTCTCAAACCGCAATTAATTACAGTGAGCATCTGTAAAATAGCATATACTGAACTGTAAACATTTGAATGTTTTTCCCCTGAGATTAGAGACAAGGCAAGAGTGTGTACTCACTATCCCTATACAGCACAAGGCAAGGCAATTGAAATAAAAGATTAGAAAGGAAGAAAACTATACTGACTTGCAGACAACATGATTATGTCTAAAGTTGAAGGAGTTTACCAAAAAACACACACCCAAATTCCTGGAACTAATGAGTGAATTTATAGCAAGAATACAAGCTTAGCATGTAAAGCATTGTTATATACGAATAATGACACTTGGGAACTAAAATTTATAAAAATAATTATGAAACATTGTTTATTCAGCAGTGCCCTTTACAATATTAGCTGCTAAAATTATGTTACTCTAACAAAAATATGTGCAGAATCTTTATGCTGAAAACTATGAAACTCTATCCTTTCTCTCAAAAATTTATCTTTAGAAATAAATAATACTCTGGTGGAAAAATTTGGGCAAGACCTAAATATATGAGGAGACGTACTATGCTCATGGGTTGAAGATACAATTCTCTCCATTATCTGGTGTAATAAAATTCTATTTACATTCTCTACCATATTTTTGTAGATAAAAAAATGTACATAGGAAGATGAACAAAAGAGCTTTTAAAAAAAGAAGTAAGTAAAAGGTACCACACAGCTTTAGTGTAAGACTTAGCTATTGTCAATCCATGAAGAGATTCGTGTCCAGAAGTAGACCCATACAAATTTGAGGCTTTCGAAGGTGACAGTAAGTTAAAGGTTTGAACAGTTCTTTTCGATTGAACTTTTTACTTTGGGGTAATTTTTTATTATTTGAAAGGTGCTTTGGGGGGGGGGGGGGCGGAAATCACTGCCCTCTGGTGGAGTAGGAGGCCCAGTCTTGCTCCTGGAGAGCTGCTGCTGGATTTGAACTGCCAACCCAGTGGGCCACAGTCCCGCACACAACCACTCTGCCCCTGGGGCTCAGCCCTATTTGAAAGATTCTATTAGAATGAAAAGATAAGCAATGTAGGAGAAAATACTTTGTAAGTCACATGTTCGAAAAATGACTTGAATGCGATAAGAAAGGAATCTCAAATATTTGTAAGAAATCAGTTTTTTTTAATGTGCAAAAAACTTGAGACATTTCATCAAAGGTGACATAGGAATGGTTAAAAAGTGTATGAAATTATCTTTAACACTACTGGGTATTCTCACTGCCCTCAAGTCGCTTTGGATTCAGAGAGACACTGTAGGACAGAATAGAACTACCCTTGTCGATTTCAATATTGACGCTCTTTATAAGAGTTGAGGGCCCCATCGTTCTCACTCGAGCAGCAGGGGCTTTACCCACTTATTCCAGTACCTACACACAGACAACCGAGAGAATAAACTGTCAGGTAGATGGTGCAGAGCAACTAGAACTCTCCTCTGTTACTTGGGGTAATGCAAAATGTAGAGCTACTTTGCAGAACAGTTATTTACACGCAGTTATTTTGAAAAATGAAAACTTAGGTTCATATAAAAACCTGTACATAGTGCTTATAAAAGTCATGTTCATAATCTCCAAAAACTGGTAACAACCCCAATGTTCTTATTAGGTTTAACACATAAATAGTGTGGCGCATCCATACTTAGGTTACTCATTTATAGTAGACATAAGGAACTGTCTTGACACTCAACAATGTGGATGGACTGCAATGGTGTTATATTAATTGGAAGAAGCTAGTCTCAAAAGGTTGTACCAAGGGTAGGTAATAAGATTTTGCTGCTAGCCTACCAGTTCATACATGCACAGGTCAGTTCCAATAAAACATGTTACAGATGTCTCTGTTGGCTACCAAGTTCTCAGTAATAAACATGTCTTAGTCTGCTTAGGGTCCCTTGAAAGAACATCCAATCAAAACAGTGGCTTCTAAACAGATCCTCTGAGCCAGTAAAAATCAAGCCAGAGAGATCAGCTCAGAAGGTTAGAGTGGCTATTTGGGGGGATAAATACTCTTGATGAAAGACACAGGGTGGTTATGAAGGCTTATTATGAAGAAGCTTTAAGAAAATTAAAAACTATATTGATGAGAAAAGGTCCAGGAAAGTTATGCCACAGAATTTTTTCTGTGGTCATGACGGGGCACCTGTTCATTCTTGGAGGGTAAACAGGGTTGTGCTATGTGAATATCCTGGGAGAATCTTACTCCGTGTAGACTACAGCCTTAATATTGCCCCTTCAGAACTTTTTGTGTTCCCAAAACAAAATAACATTGAAAAGGAACATAATTTGAGTTCTTGAGGCTGCCAAACCACTCTTTTGACATGATATACTTTAATAGTGTTGATTTCTTTGAGGGAAGTTCTGAGAGGAAAACAACTTTTAGAGCTGAATAGGCTTAGATCTGTGGTGTGTCGAGGCACTGGGGGTTTACTGTAGATTTGTTGAACAACAGCCTCTATGCTCTTGGAGCGACCCTGTTTGACAATATGTATTCCCTTATACAACATTCTGGAAAAGAGGAAGCTAGAGCAACACAGAACACATCTGGAGAGAAGGATGTGAAACACGGGGGAGCACAGAGTTTAGGGGCTTATGAAACGTTGCAGGAATCTGCATAAGTCAAAACTTATAAAAATCAATTCCACTTTATTCCATGTGACCAAGCTTCCTTAATTAAAGTGTTGCTCCAGAGACTTTGAGGATCATGGAAAATTAAACAATTAGAACACTAGAATATTAATACATTACCTTTACTTCATTATGCATACTGGGGGAGAACATGTTTAAGACAACAACTGTCACAAATGCCAGTGTAACCGTAATCTACAATAATATATAGTTATTAGTGTACAGGAAGTAGTAATTCCTCAATATACAGGCAAGCCCTAGGTTATGAGCCTCTGACTTCTGGACAACTGTTTGCCCTCAGTTATTATGGAAAGTTGCCCTAAACTTTGAGCCAGTGCCAACTCCCAGTAAATTCTTCATCACGGTCACCTTCACTTGCTGCACATGGAGGTTTGAAATCACCAAAAGGCTTTGCTTGCACTAGAAACCCCATGTCTGCCAAGTCACTGCCTGTGAGGCAGAGTAAACGGCTTCTGTGGTTTCTGAGGTTGTAAATCTCTGGAAGCAGAAAGCATTCTTTTTCTCCCTTGAGCAACTGGCAGGTTTCAACTATTGACCGTGCACTTGACAGCTCAGCACACAGCCCACTATACCACCAGGGCGCCTTTCTTGCATTTAAGTAGGCTAAATGAAAACATGCACCTGCTTGACTTACCTACAGATTCATAAGGCCCAGGAATGGCTCTGGTTAGTAACCCAGGAGCTGCCTGTACCACATTGATCAGCTGTCTTGTGGAGAATTTGTTCATCTCTAGAGTCTGTTATATTTTAGGCTATTCACAGACTGGTAAGGAGAGTGGAATCTTCAGCTTGCCAAAGAAAAAATTATGAGGAAAGAGTTCATGCTGCATCTCTTTAGCGAACTCAAAAGGTTGTCATGTAAGAGATTGGATTAGCGTGTTGGCTCAGAGAAGAGCAGCCACTCAGCAGTAGAATGTGAGCTGGATGTGTGTGTTGCCCTTTAATTTCTTCATTAAAAATGACGCATGACAGCCAAGGTAGATAACCCTTCAGTAACAGTAGTAGTGATTCTCTGAGAGTACAGGAAGCGGAGAGGGGTGCTGATAGCAATGATAACTCTATAACCCCACTCAAGGGGAACATCTAACAGAATTCCAGGTAAGTGGATACACTGGATAATGCAAAATAATAATATATAACATAATAATACAGGTTCCTGCCAGTAGAGTGGCGGAGGGAGGGGATAAAGAAGAAAGAAAATGTTTTGAAACTGATGGTTTCGATTGTAAATTGACGAGGAAACAATCCTTCTGAGGTATTGTTGAAATTATACCCCTGTTTTAAGAAGGTAGAGGTTTCTTTTGTTTCAGGTACAATTGAGTCTTGACAGTTCCGAATTTGGGGTTTAAATACAGTAACATAATATCTATCAGAAAAGTATTTTGATATTTTTGTTAGAACTTAAACTACCTGTCTTTTGCACCATGGGCTAATAACTGGCCATCTCGTTTTCCCCAATAGGGTACTGTGAAGCAAGCTTACACAAGTTCCCCCGTGGTGGACAGTGAACTACTGCGATTGAGCCTCAGACTATTTAAGCGAAAGACCACATGCCGGGCCCCAGGATACGAAAAAACTGAGGACCATAAACTTCCACAGTCCACTGTCCAACAAGAAGTGTGTATATCTTAAGACTGAAGGCCGGTGTGATGTTTTGCGGACTCTTCCTTCCACAGTATATATCCCGCTTCAGAGTTCTTTGGTTTGACTACCAACATTAGTGACAAAGACAGAAGAAATTATCAGCCGTGCTAAGAGAGTAGAGAAGCTAACCTGAGATTTTACTTTATTTTTTACAAGTACTTGTAATACAAAATAATGTGAAAGCATCTAGACTCAGTGGCTCGTTCTGCACCTATTGTTAAAATTCATGATGTTGGATAATGGTTGTCACTGCATTTCCAGCCCACAGACACTTTGTGTGAAATGGAGCCACCCGTCAAGACTCCGGGTCACCACAGTGCTAGGGTGTTACTCCTGCAGCGTGTTTCTTAGAGCAGCTGCCTGAGCTGGGCCACAAGTGCTGCTGTGTGGAGACCTCTGAGCACATGGGACACGTTACAGGGAGTGCTGCAGGCAGCAGCTGGCAGTGAGGAAAAAGGTTTTTCCCCCTTTTGAAAGATTAGGGGTTTTTTTGTAATTGCCTAGTGGATCTAGATTTTTTTTTTCTTCCCTTCAAATAAATGGGTATCGTTAAAGTGTATGTTGAGTGTATTTGGATTATAATTTCTCATCATTAGACATTGTCAATTGTTTTTTATTGTTAATAAAATGTACCTTCCCTTTTCTTGGTCTAGACTTACTTTCTCTTTATCTTATTCTTGATGTTTTGAAAATATGTCATCAACATTACATTTCATGCTTCAGATATTTTACTGCTGCTGCTACAGTTGGGCAGCTATCAATAATGTGGGAAGAGATGAGGATGTACTTAAGCTGCACTTGACACAGACGGACATTCCTAGTTAAACACTTGTATAGCTATCTATTTAAGTAGATATTGTATTTAAATTTGTGTTTGAACTTCCTATTTAACTTGAGTTTTAAAATCCTAGAAGATTTTTCTGTCTTTGATATAAAGTATGCTGTACCATAGCTGTTAAATATGTAATAGCCTTTTTAAATCTTCTTCGCTATAAAAATGTTTGATTGCATTAAACTGCCTCCAGCCTATAATATGTAAAACAAAATTGCTTTTTAGAAATTGCAGTATACCAGCTTTGTTCTATATATACATAATTGAGCTCAGGAATAGATTTCTATAAGGATTTGAAATTGTCTCCAAGCTACGGAATTTGTGGGCAGGCAGTAGCAATAATAAAGGAAACCAATCAGAATTATAATTTGATCCTTCTTAAAGGTTTTGGTTAAAACTGTAATCTTAAGTTACTTTTCATGTGCCCTTCTTTCTTTATCTCTAAAGGTCTGTAAAATTTCTGTTCAAGAAGTATTCAACTTGCAGTTAATTTGTACATAGTACTTAACCAGCAAAAGCAGTGGTCTTATTTTCAAATAACTATGTGAGCGTTAATATGAAAATTACCAAAAGGGCAACAACAAGCAAAGAAACCAAATTTTCCTGATGCCTTTTTCCTGGTTTGCCATTGCTAGGTGTTTTGAGAGAAATGGAAAAAATAAAATGATTTAATGACACTTTAGTAAACAACTTCCTGGTTGTGTCAGATAGTACTGTCTTGTTTTTTTGATTTTTGTTTTTCAACTAAATGGGTATCATTACAGTGCATATTGGATGTATGTAGATTACAGTTTCTTTTGTCATCAGAGATTTTCAGCTTTTTTATTTTTAATAAAATGTAGCTTAACGATTTAAAACTCAAGAATTTGTAAACCTAGTTGCCAGAATTATGGAAGACGACCCAAAATAAAGATTTTCCTTTTTTGTCCATGGAGTAAGAAAATTTCCCAAGTTGAATTACTTAACAGTGTGAAGACTTTTGTCACAAATTCTGCCATAGAGACATAGTCTTTGATATGATGTGTATTGTACCTGTTATATCATAGTCTCCTCTTTCTCCCAAAGAGCGGCAGGGGGGTAGGGGAGTGTTGAACCAATAGCCTTATGGTTAGCATTCAAATCCTGTCCTGACACCACCAGAGTACAACTTTGAAATATGTTGAAACAATCAGTTCTGTCACTTCTCTTTATTCTGATCAGTCAGTACATGCTATCTAGTTCCCAGCTACCCCATGACTAACACCCTTAGTAATGTAACAATTTGGGGTATCAAAAACATCTTAATTTATGTACTCTGGTTTTATCAAGACAAAGTATATGATACCTAAATTGTGTTCCTTGTAAGCTTATCCTTGGCTTGTTATTTAGAAAGCTCGAATGCAACTTTTATCTCTCCACCCATTTTCAACAAGGGTCAGGAGCCCTGGCGGCATTGTGATTGTGCATTGGGTTGTGACTCACACGATCTGCGTTTCAAACCACCGATAGCTCTGCAGGAGAAAGATGGCACTTTCCACTGCGCGGAACAGTCGCAGTTTGGGAAACCCATGTGAGTCAACATGGACTTGATGGCAGTGAGTTTGGTTTGGTTTGATCGCATAGTGATCTTTCTAAATGCTGTCTTTCAATTTATGCTTATTCTTATTTTATTGCCATTTCTCCTTTAAAATCTCAGTTGTATAGTAAACTTCCACCCATTGGTTTTGTACATCTTTCTCCATAAGCTGTTTTAAAAATGCCAAAATTCTTGAATAAAGGAAAGCTTGCTGTGCAGTTTTAGAGCATAAGGGCTTTGGTACCAGTAGAACAGTTGCTCCTAGAGTGAATGTTGATATGTCAGGTGATAGAGAAATAGAACAAAATTTAGTGGGGATCATGAACTCAGTTTATAAAGTATTTAAGTGATGTCGAGCTGGAATTTTATATGAAAAAGAAATATACTGATAAAAGATCATAAAAGGCAAACTAAAGAGAAAAAGGACTATGAGTCAAGTAGGAAATACAGCTGTGAAGACATGGATTTCTGGTTCATTCTTTCCAGGGATTTGTTCTTGAAATTTGGACCCAAGTGCAAGGTTTACCAGGAGCTTCATCATTGGTGGACCCTGATCTCCAGGGGGTTCCACTGTCCCCCAAGGGGTGACTTAGCCTCACAGTCCCCTTTCCAGATTGTCAAATGCCCCAGTGTCACACTGGCTTCAAATGGACCTCTGTGTGGCACTAACTCTTGAACCTCGCTGTGTTACTTAACTGCCATTTTTGTGTTCCAGCAGACCTATTTCTTTGAAGAAGTAGTGTGTGCAGCTTCCCTAGTTTGCAGTGGAAAGATTGGTCTGGGTTACCTAGCCTCCCAAACAAAGTTTGTTTCATTATTTCCTGTTTATTCTCTGTGTCTTTCCTGGTCACCCACAGTGTGTAGTTTTCCTTTCCCGCACTGAGGGGTTTCCCTGCCTTTTAGTGTGACATCATCTCTTCCTTGACTTATTGCAGTTTGCTTTGTGCGCTAGCACTATGGAAGCAATTGAGTCTTGAATTTTTAATATTCATGGTGCTGTGTTTTATCTGTTCTATTGCAAGATGTTTTAGAAGGTGAATATCATTGTTACTGATTTTTCTTATACTATCCTTTTTAACAATCTTAGTAGTTTCTTTTCCTTAGTCAATACTGCATGTCACAAAATGCCATTGTGTACCAGAAATGGAGGACTGGGAGGAGGGGACAGGAAAGGTATGTTAGCCTGGCAGACTTTGTAGTCATCCATATTCTGTTACAGAGGCAAGTGCCTGGATGTAAATGTGGGTCCTTCTGTGTGGCCCATGACCTCTTTTCTGAAGGAGAACAAGTCCAGGGGAGCATTTGTAGTCCATGTGTTCCCTCTAGTTCCCTAACAGACCTAGCTTTTACACTGTGAGAGAGAGACTCTTACAGTCAGTGCTTTTTGTTGGCACATTCTGAGATCTGCTACTATGGCCCTTCTTGTCCGCACTGCCTCATCGCTTTCTGAAACCCCACACCACTTCTGCTCAATCTCATCTCTGGCAGCCCTTAGGTCTATTTTGACAAGTGAAGATGACATCTGTCGCCTCATTCCACTGGAAATAAAATTTATAAAAAATTGTATAGTCTCTGTTGCCAGTGTGCAATTTATAGGGGCATTATGGCAAGTAAAATTGATGTAGGTGGTCGTGTATCCCTGAAGTTCTCCCCCATGTGAACTTCAATCCAGTGGTCACCTTAGTTCTCACTTTGCATAGTGTCATCCAGATTCATAGCCCATGTCTGAAATGCACACTCCTCATGAACTCGCAAGGTAAGTTGTTTTGATATTCTAGGGTTCGAGTGTATACATGGGTTTATTCCAAGCATGATATATTTAAACATGTTTCTGCAATTGATGGATGACTGCAGACAAGTTCCCTCAGCAAAGCACTTGTCCTCGTATTCTAAGGGTGCCTTCAAAGAAAAAAGGTGCATTCAAAATGGCGACTTTCCTGGAAATCTGCTGAGCCAGCTAAATTCAGAGCAGTGACGTCAGCTCAGAAGGTATGGAGGCTTTAGGAGTAGTTTCAAAGAGGTAAGATTGATCAATCTTCTCAAAGGACCATCATCACTGGCCTAAGAAAATTGAAAATGCATTGGTGACAAAAAGGCCAGGCAAATTATACTAAGGAATTTTTTTTCCATCATAACCCAAGAATTTTTTTTTAAATACAGATTTTATTGGGGGCTCCTATAGCTCTTGTAGCATTCAATGCATCATTTATATTAAGCATATTTGTACACATGTACACATTTCCAAATATTTTCTGCTTGAGTCCTTGGTATAAGCTCCTCTTTCCCCCTTTTCTCTAGTTTTTTTTTAAATTTCCAGCTCCCCATATTTCCCCTCCCCCCCGCCATGAACCCCTAATAATTTACAAATTATTACTGCCTTTTCATGTCGTACACTGTCCAATGTGTCCCCAAGAATCTTACTAAGAAACCTTACCCCATCCACCTGATAGCTCTGATCTTGCCCTGCAGATTTCTTTTTGTTACCAAAACTCAAAAAAGAACGAAAACACAATTTCAGTCTCAAACTGCTGCTGTGATTTGTTATAAATCAAAGGATACATGATTCATTGGGGAAGGTTAGTGATGAAAATAACACTTCAGAAGTGTATAGACCTAGATAAAAGACTGAAAAAGCACTAACTTCTAGAGGAATAGACAAAAACTTCATATCCTTTTAAATAAACATTTCTATGAAGCAGTACATTTAACCTATTCTATGTCTATATAGACCAAATAGAGGTTAGTTTATTTGATATCCTGCTAGATAGGTGTCCTATTCTGTTTCTCTATTTACGTTCTCTGCCACAATTCTGTGTCACATGGTCACCTCTAAAAGCACAGAAGGTCAAGAAGTTGAGTAACTCTACTAACATCTTACAAATGGGAGGAGGACTTGTATAGGTATTGGGTTTGTCAATTAGTACATTTCACAAGCAGAAACCCTGGTTCAGGCCTATTGGTGACACACTTGAAGATAACCTGGAGACTAGGACGCTTCTGCCACAAGCTGGCAGTGTGACCTTGAGCAAGCCATTACATTGGCCTCTGTCAACTAAGCAGGCCATAGAGGGTGGCAGGATTTTAACAGAAAGCTCTGATGTTCAAAAACTTGCCAGGTTTGTGTCCATTTGTCAGGAGCTTAGTCTGCCCTTTGGAGTACAGGATAAGAGAAGTTAGAGTGAGAAAGACTTCTCAAACATCCTTTACTATCACAGACAAATGTTGATGCCAAGTGGGACTTTTGGACCTCTTGATATCTATACCTGTGTGTGTGTGTGTACAGTTGTGTCTCATTCCCTGAAGTGGATTGTTTCCAGAACCCTCTGTGGAAACTAAATTCTTGGTATCCACTTGTGCAAATGCTCCCAGCCTCTTTACAGTATGTATCTTATATGCCTCCTCCCATATACTTTACATTGTCAATTCTAATGCCCAATACAATGTAAATGCTACATAAGTAGCACTGTGTATGCCTTAGCCTTTGAGGGACTTCTTTGACCAATTAATTGCCTCCTCACTCCCAATATTTTCATTGTGCAGGTGATTGAATCTAAGGATGGGGAACCCTAGGGTCCAAAGGGCTGATTGTGTGTGTGTGCACATGTGTGTGCATCATATGTTGATTCCAACTCTGACTTTATATGAACCCACAGGGTTTTCAGGACTGTAAACTTTAAGAAGCTGTCGTAGTTCTCCTATGTAGTGACTGCTAGGTTCCAACTACCTGCCTTTCAGTTAATAGTCAGGTGCTTAACCATAACTCTGTGTTGGTCATATTTATAATAGACATGGGCTCCTTCATATGTTTAAGAGTAAGTCAAAAACTATTGTGAGTAGGGTTCAGTTCATACATGCATGAGCATATAACCAACAAAACATGTTTAAACAGGTCTTTGATCATTCATTCAATTGACTTAGTCTTCTTAGGGTATCTTTGGGGTAAAAGGTCCAATCAAAGCAATTACTTCCCATACCCAGGCAATGATCACCTATCATCTTAGCTCCACAACAATAGTCTGATTTAAAATAAACAACAGAACAACAAATGCTGGAGAGGGTGCAGAGAGATTGAACTCATACATACTAAAGAGTTTGTAAATAGGTACAACCATTCTGGAATGCAATATGGCAACACCAAAAACGGGTAATTTATACCATATAACCCAGCATACCTTTGCTGGGAATATATACCTCTCAAAAGTAAGAGACAACATGACTAGATATATGCTCTCTAATGTTCACTGTAGCACAGCAATGAACAGAAGCTGGAAATAGTGCAAATGCACATCAGTAGAAAGCTGGGTAAACTCTGGTACATACGCATAAAGGAATGCTCTGCACCCCCCCAAAGAATCAGCGATGAACCCTTGAAAAATCTCACGACATGGAGGCATCTGCAAATCATGCTGAGTGAAGTTAGTCACAAGAGGATAATGTATGAGTCCACTACTATCAGGATAAAAAGATAAAGGCAGACGCATGCTCCCAGATCATGTAATCTAATCTGGTCTCCTAAACAATGAGATAGAAACCTGCCTAGCTCCCCGGAACTAGGAACTTCTTCAAGTATATCTTAAAACCCCCTTTGGCAGAGGGGCCCCTACCTCAACTGGGCTCCATTTTACAAAATGGAGGGATAGAAGAGCATTCAGTTCCTGCCATGCAACATTGTGCCAAGGTCACCCCAAATAGACACGTAAACTAAAATGATAAGCAGACCTTATTAGAAATTCAAGCCCCAGAAAGGAGGGGCACGGACAACAGGAAAGTGAGTGAAGGGACACATTGGACAGTATACAGTATGAAAAAAACAATAATTTGTAAATTACTAAGGGTTCATGGGGGGAGGGGAAAGAAGGGAAATACAGGGAGCTGATACTGGGGGCCTAAGTGGAGGGAGGATGTTTGAGAGTGATGGTGGCAACAAGTGTGCAAATGTGGCCTACATACAATTGATGTATGTATGAATTGTGAAGGGATTGTATGAGACTCCAATAAAATGACTCATTAAGAGGGGGGAGGAGCTTATACCAAGGGCTCAAGTGGAAAATATTTTGAAATGAATATGGCAATATGTATACAAATATGCTTGATACAAATGATGTATTGAATGTTATAAGAGCTGTAAGAGCCCCCAATAAAATAATTGAGAAAAAAATTCAAGCCAAGATGGGGGAAGTAGCATGTCTGGCTTGAAAAACTCATTTACTTTTCTCTTGGTAGGAAAACAGGAACAGCTTTCTTGGCTCTTCAATACTCTACAGAGGTCTTTAGCAACAGATTTATCCAATGATCTCTTGACTGCTGCTCCCATGGACTTTGGTGGATAAAGGCCGGAAGAAATCCTTGACAACTTCTATCGTTACTCCATTTATTATGATGTTTATCTATTGGTTCAGTGGGTGACGATTTTGGTCTTCCTTACATTGAGTCATAATCCATATTGAAGTCTGCATCCTTGAGCTTCATCAAGTGTTTCATGTCCTCACTTTCAGCAAACAAGGTTGTGTCATCTGCATATCGGTTGTTCAATAAGCCTTCCTCCATTCCTGGTGCTGCATTCTTCGTATATAATCCAGTTCTCTGATGGTTTGCTCAGCAAGCATTAAATAAGTATCATGAAAGTATACAACCCTGATGTATACTTTTCCTGATTTTAATACTATGAGGTATCCCCTTGTCCTGTTCACACAACTATGCCTTAATCCACATATAAATTTCAAATTAGCACAATGAAGTGTTCTGGAATTCCTGTTCTTCTCGAGGTTATCCACAGTTTATTATGGTCCTTGCAGTTGAATGATTTTGCATAGTCAATGAAATACAAATAAACATCTTTTTGGTTTTTTTCTGGTTGAGCCAAGATCCATCTGACATCAGCAATGATATCCCTTGTTCTGCCTCCTCTTTGGATTCTGGTCTGAACTTCTGGTAGTTCCCTGTCAATGTAATCCTACAACATTGTTGGATGATCTTAAGCAAAATTTTACTTGTGAGTTATCAATCATATAGTTCTATAGTTTGAGCATTCTGCTGAGTCATCTTTCTTTAGAATGGGTGTAAATAAGGATCTCTTCCAGTCAGTGGGCCAAGTAGCCATCTTACAAAATTCCCGACACAGACTAGTGAGTGCTTCCAGTGCTTCTTTAGCTCTCTGAAGCATTCCAAGTGGGATCCCATTCATTCCTGGAGCCTTGCTTTGGCTTAGGTATTCAGTGCAGCTTGGACTTCTTTCAGCACCACTGGTTCTTGCCTGTATACCACCTCCTGAAATGGTAAAATATAGACATTCTTTTTGGTGCAGTGGCTATTTTTTTCTTCTTGATGCTTCCTGTATCATTCAGTATTTTGCCCATAGAATCTTTCAGTATTGCAATTTGAAGTTTGAATTTTTTTCCTTGAGTTTTTTGTTTCAGATAGGCTTCAAGTAGAATAAAAATGTTTTGGAAATGATGGTGGCAATGTATGTACAAATGTGCTTGGTATACTTGGTGTATGGATTGTCATAAGAGCTGTAAGAACCCCTAATAAAATGATATATTAAAAACAATTTTTTGTGGGCATCACTGAAAAACATTTGGGGGGGGGCATCACTGTCCTCTGGTGGTCATGGGAACTACCCAGCCTTGCTCCTGGAGAGCCGCTGCTGGATTTGAACCGCCAAGCTTATGAGCCGCAGTCCTGTACTCAACCATTACACCACCAGGGCTCAACTCAAAAAACAATTTTTAAAGATATGCTGAGCCTGTTTTGTTTTTTCTTTTTCTAATTCCCGGTCTTTATATATTTCATTATAATAATTGACTTTGTCTTTCCTAGCTGCTCTTTAAAAATTTCTTTCTTTTTCTGGAGAGCTGCTGCTGGATTTGAACCTCCAACCCAGTGGGCCGCCGTCCCATGCACAACCACTACACCACCAGGGCTCAGCCCTCCTTTGAAATGTTCTGTTCAGCTCTTTGGCGTCATTCTTTCTTGCATTTGCTTTAACTACTCAGGTTAAGAGCAAGTTTCAGAGTCTCTTCTAATATCCACTTGGAATTTTTCTTTCTTTCCTGTCTTTTTAATGACATTTTGCTTTCTTCATGAATGATGGTCTTAATGTCCTCCCACAGGTCATCAGGTCTTTTGTCATTAGTGTTCAATGCATCACATCTGTTCTAGAGATGTTCTCGAAATTCAACTGGGATAGACTCAAGATCATCTTTTGGCTTTTATGCCATGTTTTAGTCTTCTTCAGCTTTATCCTGAGCTTACATATAAGCAATTAATTGATGGTATGTTCCAGAGTCAGCTCCTCGACTGGTTTTTAGCTGCTGATACTGAGTTTCTCTATCATGTCTTCCCACATATGTAGTCAATTTGATTTCTGTGTATTCCGTGTGGGGGAGTCCATGCATATATTTTTGTTGTTTAAAAAAGGTATTTGCTACAAACAAGTGCTTGCTTTTGCAAAACTACATCATGAGATCTCCAGCTTTATTTCTTACCTAGTTCATCTTTGCCAAGTACTGTTCCTTCCTCTTTGTTTACAACTTTGCACTGCAATTACCAGTAATTATCAATGCATTTCGATTGTATGTGTGATCAGCTTCCAGCTGAAGTCATTGGCAGAATTATTCAATTTCTTCATCACTAGTCTTTGTGGTTGTTGCATAAATTTGAATGGTAGCTGTATTGATTGGATTTTCTTGAAGGATGATACATATAATCGTATCACAGACAACTTTGTACTTCATGATGGAGGTAGCAAGATCTTTTCTGACAATGCATACCATGCCATGCCTCAATTGTTACTCCTCTTGATCATAACATTTCCCAGTATAGTAAATCATATGGTTTTCTAGTTCAAAATAGCCAATATTAATTAGGCTATCAGCTCACTCATGTCTCAGATATCGATCTGGATGCATTCTGTTTCTTTTTCTTACCACTTCCAATTTTCTTAAATTTATACTGTACACATTTCAAGTTCCCATCATTAGAAGATGTATGCAGTTGTTTCTCTTTACCCTGAGCTATGCCCCATTAGCAAATAATGATTCCTAAAGCTCCATTCTCACAGCTTTTACGTGACTCACCAAGGTCAGCACCCCCCCCCCCCACCCAAGAAAACACTCCTCTTCAGTTGTACTTCGAGTGCCTTCAGACCTGAAGGCCCATCCTCCAGCAGTAACTCAATTTTCTGCTTCCTTTGTTTAGGGTTTCAGTATCTGACAACGAGTGGAATCTGTGCATAAGGTTTTCAGTGGCTTCTTCCTCCAAAGCACTAAGCGGGGAACTGAGTCCTTATTCATCGTCTGCTCTTAATCAGGAAGCGCCACAGAAACTTGTTCACACTGGGTGACCCTGCTGACAACCGAGACACCAGTTCCATAGCTTCCAGCATTACAGCAGTACTCAGCCACTACAGTCAGGCAAAGTGACAAGTGGTGTCGATTTCCATCAAGTGCGCTACTGACACACGGCAACTCTATGCACAGTAGAGAAACATGCTGCACGGTCCTGCACCATTCCTATGACTAGCTGAAGACCTGGTTACCCTGCTAACCTGATAAAAATGTAACTGCTAGCTGGAGTCCCAGCACAGACCAGAGAAATGGAGCAGGCTGTCGATCCAGAGCAGAGTTCTTGTCTTCCCTTGGCTGTGGATACGGAGCGAAGTCCATTTCCAAGGACATCCTCAGCTGATGGCAGAAGAGTGGACACGCTGCCTGCCTTTGCATCTCCTCCCAGCCTGAGCCATCAGCAATATAGCCAGTGTGACCCGAACCCAAAAGAGAATTATGTCCAAAAATAAATAAATGAACAATAACCAAAAAAGACATACACTTTCGGAAATCTACACTGGATGGGTGTCATTCAGAAGCAACTCGATGCCAGTAGACCTTTAGTGGTAATCTCCTGGAACACAAAGACCAAGGCATTCCACCTGAATTGGTCAAGTAGACATGCTTAATAAGTATCTTTTTGCAAAAAATTCCTCATGGGCTGAAATCTTAATCCTTCCTCCTTTTGGGTTACCAGCAATTAAATGCTTCCAAGAAGCTGAATTGCCTCTTTTGTTAGTTTGTTTTTTAAACAATTTTATTGGCACCTCATCCATATGTTATACAATTAATTAATTCAATTATATCAAGAAGAAGAGTTGTACAATCATTTTCACAATCAATTTTAGGACATTTTCTTTTCCTTGTACTCATTGATATTTGTGTTATTTTTTTAATTGGGGAAAAATTGTACAGCAAAACATTCTCCAATTCATCAGCTTATTTATGTATAATTCATTGCCATTTGTACTCTTTGTGTTGTGCAACCACTGTTGACATGACTTCCCAAACTATTTCAGCACTATTAATACAAACACAATGTCCCCTCAGCAACAACTCCTCCTCCGTCACCCATGGCAACTATTAGTCAAGTCTGGCTTCTGTATTTTTTTAAATAGTAGTTTTCTTGATATAGTATTCATATATCATACACTTCCTGAGTTAAATTGCTTTTTGAAAGAGTTGTACTACATCACCACGTTCAGCTCTCGTGCCCCCCCTTTGTTTGCTCCCCCAATCCCTTCACCTTCCATACCCTTGCCCCACAAACTGACATCCCGATAAACCATTGCATCAGTTACTGCCTCTTGTGCTTCACAAATTGGAAAACTCAGTAGAAAACAAAAAAACAGTAAGAATAAAGTTATGATAATTTAAAGATAAGACTAGCTAAAGGGAATCTGTAAGAGGCTTAATCAGACTAAATACTCTGTAAATGGATTTTTGGCTCCCATTGTCCCCTGTAGCCTTCTGCAAATTGTGTGTTCCCAATCGAAGCTGTGACACTTTTCCCTTCATTATATTTGGATTTTGCTGTCATCACCTCTGGATCACACAGGCTGGTGTGCTTCTTCCATGCGGACTTAGTTGGTACCTCACTTAGATGGCTCCTTGTTTGAATGCAAGCCTATAAGACCCAGACACTATTCCAATTGATAGTCAGGCACCATCTGCTTTCTTCCCACGTTTTTCTCTAGCATCCTTATCTTCAGTGATCTCTTTATGAAGGTGAGTACTGACCAGGGTCATGTTATAAGAACTAACTTCTTGAATTGGGGCTAGAATTATGTGGGAGCCTAGCCTCCATCTGCTTCTCCATGGGTTATGAATAACTCTGATTTACTTTAATGACTAAATGATTTACTATAATGACTAAAAGAAAAACCCACAAGGCTGACAACAACTACACTGAAAACCAAAATTAAACAAACAAACAAAATTTAAAAAACATAAAGCTAAAGAAAAAAACATTGTTAATCATCCCATTGATAACATCAGAAATCTATCCAATGACATAAAATTTAAGATGCTGTTGATATGAGGAGTTTATGTGCATATAGAAAAAGCTACAGTCCAAGTTGTTTCTTTGTACAGATTGACTTCTTCATTGATTGAGTTCTTATTACACTAGAATGGCAGTTGGTGCTAGGAGAGTGAATTGTCTCTTTAGAGCAGCAAACGCAGAGATTTTAGGCCAAGCTACAGTGTGATTCAAAATGCAGTGGCATTTAGATCTGGAGAAGCCATTTTAATCATGCCAAGTGCCTGAGTTTTAGAGTTTCCTTATATTAAGTAAATAACAGAACTTTTTTTCTCACAAAACCATAAATGACCTAATTCTAGTTGAGTCCTTTGAGTGCTAACTGTAGTTATGAAAAATGGATGAAATGCTTAAAATAGACATAACACTAAAATTATTTTGAAACCAAAGCAATAATTCAGTCTTAATAGTTATGGCAGCAAATTACATCTCACTGCTATCTTCATTCATTCTCAGTCTCAGACTCCCCGTGGATAAATAGTGAATCTTTGCATCTGCACAGCAGGCTTGTAAGTAGTTTTTTAGTTTTATTTTTACTGGGGGCTCTTACAGCTCTTTTCACAATTCATATATGTATATATATATATCCATTTTTGTCAAACACATCTGTACATATGTTGTCATCATCTTTTGCAAAAGTTTCTTTCTACTTGGTCCCCTTGAATCAGCTCCTCATTTTTGCCCTTCCCTCCCTTACCCTCCACCCCCATGTCCCCTTGATGATTTATAAATTATTATTGTTTCCCCTGTCTTAAACCGACTGCTGTCTCATTTCACCCACTTTTCTGCTGTCCATTCCCTGGGATGGTGACTTATTCATTGATCAATGTGATCGGTTCCCCTTACTCTCACCTTCCTAGTATCGCTGCTCCCCTTATTGTTCCTGAGGGGTTTATCTGTTCCGGATTCCCTGTGTTTTGAGGTCTCATCTGTACCAGTACATGTTCTGGTTTAGCCAGATTTATAAGATAGAATTGGAGTCATGGGGGGGATGGGGGTGCGGCATTAAAGGACTAGAGGAAGGTTGTGTGTTTTATCAGTGCTATACTGAACCTTGACTGACTCTTCTCTTTCTTGTGGCCATTCTGACAGGGGGATGTCCAAGTGACTACTGGTGGGCTTTGGGTTTTCACTCTGCCCTTCCCTTCTTGTGTCAAATCGTCAAGGTTAATTTAAGGCAGCAATAAATTCCGCGAACCCAGGTTGGGTGCTGTAGAACAATGGGACATGGAATCCTGGATCTTCAGGGCACAGGGCACTACAGAGCAGCAGAGCATGTAAGACCCCATACAGGAACCCCATTTGGTGAACTGCACTCTACCTCAGACACATGTAACCAGAGAACTTAAGCTGGAAACCACGTGGTGTCAGAGGAAACAGAAGACAGCTGTACCAAGAGTGGTGTAGTGTTAGTGTGGATAAACAAGGTTTTTAAAAAAATCATTTTATTGGGGCTTGCGCTAGTCCAGGTAGACTAGAGAAACAAATTCATAGACACTTATATGTGTATAAGAAAGAGCTTCATATACAAGAGCAACTGTATATTGGAAAAACATTGCAGCCCAGTCTAGATCAAGTCCTTAATTAAGTCTGATATCAGCCCATAAGTCCGATATCAATCTATGAATACCTCTTCAGACTCACGAAGCACATGCAATTATACCAAATGCAGGGAAGTCACAGGCCAGTGGGTGGATAGTCTTGTGGATCCAGTGGTGGTAGAGGCATCTCCATCCTGGCTTTCAGCACCAGGGCTCGAGTATAGCTCTTGGTACAGCTGTTTTCTGTTTCCTCTGGCTCCATGTTTGTTTTGTAAGAAAGCCTGTCTTTCAAGGAGTGTGTGTCCCACCTCCAATGAGCTAATTATCGCATTAGCACCTCCAAATGAGGTCATCAAGCTGCAACCTGATTGACAGGCTAACCTCCACCCCTTCACTCTTGTCTCAAATTATCTAACTACCACTGGGCTCTTATGACAATTCATACATATATCCAATGTATCAAGCACATTTATACATATGTTGCCGTCATCACTTTCCAAACATTTTCTTTCTTCTTGAGCTCTTGGTATCAGCTCCTTATTTCCCCCCCCCCCCATTCCTCCACTCTCCTTCCCTCATGAACCCTTCATAACTTATAAATTATTATTTTTTTCATATCTTACACCAACCGCTATATCCTTCACCCACTTTTCTGTTGTTCTTCCCCTGGGGGAGGAAGGGTGATTGATCATTGTGTTCAGTGCCGACTCTCTCCCCCCACCTTTACCCACACTTCTTAGTATCACTATTCTCATTATCATTCCTGAGGAATTTATCTGTCCTGGATTCCCTGTGTTGTAAACTTTTATTTGTACCCATCTACATGCTCTGGTCTAGCAGGATTTGTAAGGTAGAATTGGGGTTATGATAGTGGGGGCGAGGGAGGAAACATTAAAGAACTACAGGAAAGTTGTATGCTTCATCAGTGCTGTGCTGCACCCTGATTGGCTCATCTCTTCCTTGTGACCCTTCTGTGAAGTGATGTCTAATTGTCTACAGATGGGCTTTGGGTCTTCCCTGTGCCCTCTTCCTCATTTGAAATAATATGATTGTTCTGGGTTTTTGATTCTAATACCTGATTCCATCAACACCTCATGATCACACAGCCTGGTGTGCTTTTTCCATTTAGACTGCTGCTTCTCAGCTAGATGACCACTTACTTATCTTCAGAACTTTAAGACCCCAGATGCTATATCTTTTGATAGCTGGGCACCCTCAACTTTCTCTACCACATTTGCTTATGCACCCATTTTATCTTCAGTGATTGTGTCAGGAAACTGAGCATCACAGAATACCAGTTATTAGAACAAAGTGTTCTTGCACTGAGGGAGTACTTGAGTGAGGCCCGATATCTATCTGCTACCTTAATACTTAATATATAAATATGTACATAGATCTATTTCCCTACCATTATATATAAATATATTTACATATGCACACTCCTATATTTATGCCTTTATCATTGTTCTTTTCCTCCTTGTTCTTTCCTCTATTTTCTTTTATTTTCCTCTTATCCCACTTTTTTATTTAACCTTCATTCAGTTTACATTAATTCCTCTTGGCCGCAATGCACTTGATCAAGTCCCACCAGGCCTCCAATGCCCTCTGTGCCATCAATTTTATATCAATTGTTGTTCCCTTGTCTCTGGGTTTGTTAGCTTTTCCCCTTCCTTTCCCTTGTTTCCCCCTCTCCTTCAGACCCATTGTTTTCTTTTGAGGTTGTTTATTGCATCTATCTTATCTACATAGACAAGCAAAAACAATGTAAAAAATACAAAACCAATAAAGAAAAGCATATAAGTAGTTCCAGGTCTGTATGCTGATCTTTATGAGTATTTTCTGGATGAGTCTGGTGTGGTGCTATGCTCTTCCTCCAGTCTATTTTTGGGATTTCTCAGGGACATTAGTGCTTTGCTTCTCCATTGCATGCCCTTTGTGTTTCACCCTGATGTGGTGAAGTCAGATCAGGCACAGTTCCCTCGCTGTGTCCCCAGTGTTGTGTCCCCTGTAGTGAGGGATGTCATATCAAGTCTCCTGGTGGGGCCAGTCCTGTGGTATTCTCTGTGCCTTGGCTCCTCTGAACAGAAATATCGACCATGTGACTTGGAGGGGTAGGATGTGTTCCATGCTCTTTCTTTCTCCTTCCCTCTTAGGACAAACAAGATTTGGATATATTAACCCCTGTATGTTGTGTTATGAGATATATTATTCTGGAAATCCAGTGGTAACCATTATCTTATAATTTGCTCATGATTGTGTATATTAGGGTGTATCTCAGATGTGTGCCACAATTGGGGGCTACCCTTTTGAAGCTTTGTATGTTAGGATAGATGAGAGAAACAAATCCATAGACACTCATATGTGTATAAGAAAGTTTTATATACAAGAGCAGTTGGATTTTGAGAAAACATCTGTAGTCCAGATCAAGCCCAGAAGTCTGATATTAGCCCGTATGTCTGATACCCAGCTACAAAGTCCTCTTCAGACTTATGCAACACATGCTGAACTTATGCAACAATGATGCTGAATGCAGGAAAATCACAGGCTATTGGGTGGGAACTCTTTTGAATCGAATGGCATTGTAAGTATCTCAGCCCTGGCGGGGGTCTCCATGTTGCTTCTCAGGCTCCAGAGACCTAGCTCCATCAGCCTCTCTACATGTGTCTTCTCCACAGGAAAGTCTTGCAGGGAGTGAGCAGAGAGAGACAGTGTCTCCCACCTCCAACGAGGAATACAGGAGTTCTCAAAATCCTCAGGAGAAGGCCATGCCCCACAAAGCCCTCATTGGCTATATCCTGATTGACAGGATAGACTATACCCCTACCATCCTAATCCTCAAATTGACATCAGATTATGTAACTACCACAGGCCACTCCTTGTCAGTTTGACCACTTTCACATAAATCTTTAGCCATATATAATTTTCAAACAATAATAAAACTATATCTGTCTAATATGATAAAACTAAAATGCATGCAATTCAAAAATGTGCCACTCTCATTTAAACATAGTATTCGATAAGTGACAAAACATTTTCTTATGCCTAACAATCACAGTTAAGTAACACCTACACTTTAGTTTTATGAATATATTCCCCTGCTTATGAAAGTTTGTAAGTCAACCACTTCATGTCCTTATCTGCCCCATTTTGGATCTTCCATTTCTATACTATTTACTTATTGCAACCCATGCTCTGAGAACAATCATATTCTTTGATGTGAAGAATCTTCATTCACTTGGAATCTTGTGAAATCTGCATCCATAAGCAAGGTCAAATCAGGACAGGTCATCCATAAAGTCTGCAACAATATGCACCAGTTCACAGACTCAAATATCTTCTCTTCATCTGGTCAAGTTCTGGCCAACTAAATGTGATAGGTTGCCTCACTTAGCCTCACCAGTGTACCCAGGGGTCGCCTTGCCTTTAGACCATGGGCTCATTCACAAATTCTCAACAAGCCTAGTCCCTTTGTGCTAGATCATGAACTTCAGACTAGTCGACCCACTCTAGTCTTCTCTAGTTTTTGTAAACCATGTCCACCAGCATCAGTGACCAGATATAAACTGTCTATCTACTGCTGCTTTACTCCCACTTCCACTCAACAAGTGGATCCTGTTGATTTCCTAGCAAGCATTCCACAGACTGTCTTTAACGTTCAGTCCTAGAGAGGAGTTTTCTTCATGGTTCCAAATTTTCTCCAGCTTCTGACAAAAATCAGTTTAAACTTCAAATATCCAAAAAGTTCCCTTTTTTTTTTTTCTTCCTTCAATCTGTCACAGCAGCTCCTTGGGTAAGACTCTTTGAATACAAACATCCTGAGTACTCCAAAGCACTGGGTGGGACTGATCTTTTGAGAACCTTCTTTGCAGGTGTGCCTTAAACCCATTTAAGGATCAAATTTTAATGTCTCAAGACAAGTGGATTTACAAGCTATTTTTTTTTCTTTACAAGCCATTTTCATACTTCCAAATAATCATTTCTATAAATCCTTATATCAACAATAATAAGCAGTAGAAACCAGTATAAACAAAGTAGAATATGATAATAGACTCAATTCTTAAAGCAGTAAAGTTCAATCCTTATGTTGCTTATCTAAATCTTTCTCTAAACTATTCTATTGATACAAAATATGGGAATGGCCTCTGAAAGCATCAAACCAGATCCAGGTTTTTTTGTCAGCCATTTTGACCTTTTGTTAGTCATTTTCTCAAAACAGCATGGTCTCTGTGAAAATGTTCAAGGGGCAATTTCACACTCTCGGCTCAAAATACACTTTAGCCACATTCATTTTCACCATTTCAAACTGAAATAGTCAAAGACAACAACCAAACAAAATAATCAAAGCTTTAACTTCCCATATTCTTTCCAGGAAACAACCCAGTAATCTTCATGAACCTATCTGAACTCTGGCTAGCCCAAGAAGAAACACCACCATGAAGCAGAAGTCAAATATACATCACTCTCCATCTTTATGATTAGTTTCTGAGAAAACATTGAGAAAACATCTCAGTATAGTCCAGATCATTGATTGTAATTAGAGGACTATTTAAGTGTTTATTAATTTGATTTTTCTTTTATTCCTCAAGTCTTTTAGTATGTTGCCTAATTCTGTTATTTTATTGTTAATCTTCTGGAATTAATTTCAGTTTAAGGATTTTTGTTTTTTAATTTCTTCCATTGTTCTCATGAGTATCCCACACATCTCTTGAAAGTATCTAAACATGTCTTTTGAAGTCGATTTTTTGTTTGTTTGTTTGTTTTGGGGGAGGGGCACCACTACCCCCTGGTGGTGGGAGTAGGAGGCCCAGCCTTGCTCCTGGAGAGCGCTGCTGGATTTGAACCTCCAACCCAGTGGGCCGCAGTCCCGCGTACAACCACTACGCCACCGGGGCTCAGTCCTGAAGTCGATTTCTTATAGTTTCAGGGCCTCTGTTTTTTAAGAGTACTCCATTGATTTTGGGTGAATTTTGGTTGCTTGTTGGTTTTTTAGAGATTTACTATGACTGATTGTGGTTTCCTCAGCATCGTGGTGCAGGTGAGAGGAGAGACAAAGGCTGAGGGTTGGCTTGGGTGTGTGTTTTGGAGTTCTGTTTCCATGGCAGCATGAAGGTAAGAAGACTTGTGCACGCAGAGAAAAAGAAAGTCCTTGTTTGGGTTACAATGCCAAAGGAAAATATTCATTTTCAGTGGTGCAGTGTCATACTAGAAGAGGAAGTGAGAAATAACCAGAAAAATCATGAAAGTATTATAATGGAGCAAAATTATAAAAACTGAAGAAATAAAGCTAAATTAAAGGTGGGCATTCTTGTTGCATTGTTATGATATTGTGTGTACACTTTTCTGCATGGGAGAGGGGGACCACATAGAGGTAAGGAAGGCACCAGAGAACAATGTAAAGGAGAAAGAGGAAGAATAAAAGGATGAAGTGTAACTCGAATACTGCTCGTCTACACCAAACTGACTAACTAGTCTGCCATCCATTTAGAGACTCCAGAGGTCAGTGAGGTAAGCGGTTTGACTGGCTGGTTGCCTAAAGGGCCAGAAAATTGGTTATGCTGGGGAGCAGAGGGGAACACAGGCCACATTCTGCCAGTAACTGGTAAAGGGACAGCTGTCACCAAGCATTGCTGCTCTCCCACTATAAAAAATGAGGATGAAGTTAACTTTTTAGTTGATTTTATCACTGCCAACAAGTGCAGGATCTCCTTCCTAGTGGAACCTCTCTAGCAGTTGCTGAGGAAATCTTCCTCAGCGTATGTGAGGAAGCATATGGGACCACATTCCCCCTTCTCTTTGTTTTGTTGCTTTCCTTATTCCATTTTCATACCACTTATGTAGTCAAGTGTTTCACATGACTCAGCTATCCTTCTATCCTGTTTTAGGGTTGACTAGAGAAAAACAACTCAATGACACTCATATTTATGTAAGACAGAGTGTTATCCCTATAATAGAGTTTTATCTATAAATACATAGTTATCTATAAAAATATTTCAGCCCAATCCAACTCAAGTCTGTATGTCTGATACTAGTCCGTAAGTTTCTCTTCAGACTAACTGAGCCACATGCAGTGATGCTGAAAGAGCACAGGCCCCTGTGTGCAAAATCGTGTGAATTTAACATGGGTGGAAAACATGGCAGGGCTCCAGGTTGGACAGCAAACAAGAAGGTCAAGGCAGAGGGAGAGAAAGGCTGCCCTCCAGGGAGCTATATTTCTCTGTCGCACACACCTCCCAGTGAGGTCAACAGGCTGCAACTTGATTGACAGACTAAACGCCTTCCCTACACTTTTATATATCTTCAAGTTGACATGAGATTATGTAACTGCCACACCCCTAATGGGTTGTGTTTGTCAGGGTAGATTGGAGAAGCAAATCTAGGGAGACTCATGGGTATAAGAAAGAGTTTCATATAAAAAAGCAATTGCATATTGAAAGAACATTCCAGTCCAGTGTAGATCAAGTTCGTAAGTCCTATATTAGCAATATGTCTGAAACCAATCTATAACGTCATCTTGAGACTCACAAAACACATGTAATGATGCTGAATGCAGGAAGAACACAGGCCAGTGGGTGGTAATTTTTGTGGATCCAGTGGCATTGTAAGCACCTTAGTGCTGGCAGGGGTCTCCACATGGTTTCTTTGGCTCCAGAGGTCTGGCTCCATCAGCTTTTCTGCATGTGTTCTCTTCACAGGGAAGTCTCGCAGGCAGTGAGACTTCCTCCAAGGTCCATGGAGGAAGTACAGCAGTTCTCAGAATCCTCAGAAGGCCATGCCCACACAGAGGCCTCATTGGCTATATGCTGATTGAAAGGATAGACTCTACTTCTACACTTTTAATCCTCAAACTGACATCATTATGTAACTACCACACTGTTATTTGTTTCTCTGTTTTTTTGTGTCAATTAAATTCAGGGACATTGAGCTTATAGGGAAAGAAAATATAACCAGGGCTTTCAGAGTACAGACAATAAATAGAGTTGGGGAAAATAAGAAGGAGATCAAGGACATCAAGAAGCCCAGGAAAGAACAATATCTTTGGAGACTGATTAGGGAAGCAATTGTACATTTATGTTTGGCATGACTGAACTATGAAATGATTTGGCACATGTATTTTCTCCCAAGTCTCAGCAAATTAAAAAACAAAAATATACATCCAAGAATGAGTCTGGGCTTGCACTCAATCCTAACTCCAATTTAAGAGCAATTACTTCTTATATCATGGCCCTGCTCAATATTTGCCTTCATCAAATGATCACTGAAGAGAAGTGTGCTACAAGTATGGTAAAGAAAATAGATGGTGCCCAGCTTTCAATTGGAATAGTGTCTGGGGTTTTAAAGGTATTCAAACAAGCAGCCATAAAAGTGCTAAGCAAGAAGTCAACTAGATCCACACAGAAGAAACACACCAACTTGTGCGATCCAAAAATGACAACTACAAAATTTGGATATGATGAAGAGAAAACCAGCAAAGCTACAATTATGAACACCCAATTTGTAGAAGGCTATGGAGGACACTGGGAGCCTACGATCCATCTGCAGAGTATCCAGTCAGACTAAGCCACAGGAATATCTACTCTAGACAAAGGCAAGAGTCCAGAACAACCTAACTATCAGGCAGAGATCATTGCAATCTTGACTATGCTGGATTGAACTTAATACTTGGCCAGTTGACCACCCTATAGACACGACCTGAATTTGTACTGGGTACAAAGTATCTCTTAGTTGTCACATGACAGAAATTGTTCCCCTGGCTTCTAGAATGTTGATGGTTATCTTATTCTTAGGCATTATTTGTAATTTTGTCTTTATACTAATATAATCTTATCCTTACCACCTTAGCGGATTTTAAAATATTGTTTTCTGTTGGGTATACTAGCTAAGCACAGGAGGAGTGGATGAATAATGATATAACCCCCTGTGGGGTTATAGGGAATATAAGGAGTTGGGGAATGGTTAGGGAAGGAAAGGGGTTCTTGGGAGTAAATAATGATGGGAGGAGGGAAATGGGAGCACTAGAACTGATCGTGATTGCACAACTCATTGTACAATCACCTTTGATATATTGAAGGATCGAACTTTTCAATGATATGTAAATTATGTGCCAATAAAACTCTTTTTGGGAAAAAGGCAGAAGTAAACTCTATCAAAAAAGGTATTATGGTTTACCAGCTACCTAGAACATTTACCACATGGATTAGACTCAGAAAGTTAACTAATAGACCTGCTTTTAGCAACCACAAATACACGGCATTATCAAGATTATTGCTTAATTTCCTTTTTTTTTTTGGGGGGTGGTGGTATTATACTAATGAGCATGTTGAATGAGTTCATCTTTGAATTTGGTTGTTCGTAGAAAATGTGAATTCCCTAAAGGGCAAATGTTGACGGGTTTTGTATTAAAGTTTTTCATCCAACCAAGAAGTCTTTTAGTTTTTCAAAGTTAAAAGGGCAGATAGATGACTTTATAACTTGATGACATGTCTAGTGGCTACATGTGAGATATTATCATCATCTCTCCTGAAGCTCTGTGTTTGTTTCTTCCATTAGGAATGCCATATTAAAATTCTTAAATGGATACTGGCTTTGATTTTCAATCAAGACTCCTCAGAGTGCTGCATAAATTTAACTTGAGGCACTTATCTTAACAAGATTTGGCGGGGATGAGTAATAGCACATGCCAATAGTAACTACCATCTGATAGCCGCAATCATATGCCTTGGTCCTTGTCCTTTTTCTAATTGGATTTGAATTTCTGGCAGTTCTTGTGGATGTAATAGGCAGGGGGCTTAGGGGAAAAGGAATAGTCCCGCAAAATCCCACCAATCTCTAAAGAATAGTCATCCATGCCCATGCATAAAAGAGTCCTTCCTAAGAGATGGCGATATGGAGAGAAACATGGACAGTAAGGTACAGCACCATCACATGCACTTTGATGAATGCCCACTCAATGCTTGTGCATGTATGGGAAGGACCAATTACATTATACATCACACACACTGCTGCAGCACATCCACTAAGAATCCAGTAGCACACGCAACCATGCACTCCAAGTGGATGTGGGAGGAGCTAAGTCAGGGAGAGGCGTCATATAGAGTGAAGGCATCACCTCACACCTTTCTTTTGGTTTCACCACTCCCCCTTTCCTGGTCTCTCCACTCTTGCTCATCTGTCTCTCCTCATGCCTCCACCTGTCCTTCCATATTTTCTGAAGATGGCCTATTCTTGTTTATGAAAATGCACCATCAAAAACATTACTGTCATTCATAAAATTTTAATTTGATCTGCTATTATGTTTTGGTCCCATAAATTCTTTAAGAGTCAAGAAGCAAGAATGGAAAAAAAACCATCCTATAACCTAAGGTAAGTAAAGAAATATTGCAACTAGGGTTCCAGTCCCTAGCTGTATGGATTTATTTCAAACAAAATGCATGTAAACAAAATGCATGTCTCTGTGAATAGTGGATGGCTGCAGACAAATTCTACCAGTAACTTGTCCTCATTTCCTTAAGATGCCTTCAAAATGATGGATATTTTAGCACCATTTGAAAAACGGATTTTGAGGTCAGGGTTTGTGATGCTTCATGTTATGTCAACTTGATATATTTGTGTGAAGGTAGGGATGAAACCAATCTATCAATCAGGTCACAGCTTAATGATGCCACCTTAGGGGTGTGGCATTTTAATAAAGGAACACTAAGAAGTTATCTCTTTCCTCTTTCCACTTGCCTGGACTGTATTTCTGGCTTTGGCCATGAGGTCTGCTAACCCTGTGAGCTTCCTGGCATGTTTCTGCTGACTTTTGTTCCACGTGACTCTGCACCCACTAGCCTGTGATCTACCACCATCCAACTTTGCCTTCCTGTGTCATCTGCCAGCGTGAGTCTTGAGAGTCTTGATTTGAATAAGGGTATATAAATAGGAAGTGTGTGTGTATATATATATATGTATGTATATTTCCTTCTAACTCATATTAGTATCACTGGTTTTATTTCTCTAGGAAATTCAGCCTAATAAAGGACTAATATCAAATTTTAACAGAACGTAGTTACACATCTTCTCAAAACATTGAAGATTTTGAATGCTGACCCACATAAAATAGCAGTTTATAGATGAGGCAAATATTTTAAGGATAATCAGAAAGATGCCAAGAAAGCCAATATCAATGAATGAAGAAATCGTGGTTACAGTTCACGAATTGTCAGAAGATTGTGCTGTGATAGCTACTGCAATTGGGATCTCACATGATTTGGCATTTTTAATTTCAGAACATCTTGGCCTCAGCAAACTCTCAGAAGTGTTGAGAGAAGATCAGTCAACTTAATGACCTTACTTTTTCATCAGCCTTTTAAACGAGATTGAATCTAGTGAAGAGGATTTTTATACAGGCCTAACCCACCCCCAAACGTCTTCCACATGCTCAGGGGCAGCAGGAGGGCTCCACACAGAGAACAGCAGTGGTCCATGCTCTCCTCACAGCTCATTTCACGCCATGCCTGCTCTTCATTTCTCTTGTCCCTTCATCTCACTTCTTGCTTTGAAACCACAACCAGGGCCACAGATCCCTGAAGTGGATGGCGGGGTCAGAATGCACCTGGTTTCTTGGACCTTCAGGATGCAGGACCCATGCACTGACCAGGATGCCACATTCACAGTGTGCTAGCATTGGACATGGTCTTTATGACGGGAAGATCATGTGTAACAAACTGCATGTTAATATCTAGGACTGCAGACCTCGCCTTGGTCAGTTTGCCACTGGTTAAAGTCAAACTTTGATGCCTATAAAGTCTTTAAAATATGTAGACACAATCTGTCCCAAATATCATTAATTTAGCAAAAACTACAATTTCTAAGTAGTGGTTATGAGATTTTCTGAATCATGCAACGAAGTGGATTATCTGTCAACTTTGGAAATAAATAACATTTTTCTGTTCTTTTGGGAAAAAAAGAAGGGGAGAAATTCAAAATCAATAACAACACAACATCTCCAGTAAGTAGAATAAGGGAAACAACATAAGTCCTCTAAAAACAGAAGAAAATAAATCAGGAAAATGAGAACAAAAATAAATGAACTTATGCTTGATGCCATCGTTATAAGAGCTATAAGAGCCCCCAATAAAAATGACCCTTCAATTAAAAAAAGAAAAATGAGCTGGAAAAATGAAATTAAAAAAATCCACAAGAAAATAAGTTGGTCCTTTGAAAGGATTAACCAAGTTTACAAACAACTGGCAAACTTAACACAGGGGGGAATTAGAGAAGATGCAAATATGCAACCTTAGAGATGAAAAGAGTGATCTCACAGCCAGGCATGGTGGCGTGTGCCTGTAGTCCCAGCCACTCGGGAGGCTGAAGCTGGAGGGTGGCTCGAGTCCAGGAACTCTTGGCTGCAGTGCGCTATGCCGATCGGGGGTCCGCTAGGGTGACCTCCCGGGAGCGGGGGACCACCAAGTTGCCTAAGGAGGGCCCAGGTCAGAAAAGAATGATATCACAAAAGATCCAAATGAAATAAAAAGAATAGTAACACACTACTACAAAAGACTGTACGCCAACAAGTTTGATTCTCTAGGAGAATTGGGAGAACACCTAGAAACACGCAAGTTACTTAGTTTAATGCAGAGAGATGTGGAAAACCTGAAAAGAGACATAGCCAAAGAAGAAATAGAGAAGGGCATCAAGAAATGCCCAAGCAAGAAAAGCCAGGATCATTTGGCTTCCCAGGATAATTCTACCCAGTATTCAGTGGAGAGCGCTCACACATTCTACACTGACTTCCAGAATAGAACGGAGCAGCAAGCTCCCAAACCCATTTTATGACGGCAGCATACCCTTGATACTAAAATGAGGCACGACTCCGCAGAGACTGAGAACTATAGACCAATATTACTCATGAAAATAAAGACCAAAATTCTCTATAGAATTCTGGTCACTAGAATTCAGAAACATATCAAAGATATACGTCAAAATGACTGTTTTAGGCCAGGCTGTCTAAAGAGACAAAGCCAGTAATTCAAATATGTATAAGAAGGACCTTTATATCAAGAAATATGTATACATAAAAAATTCCAGCCCAGTCCAACTCAAGTCGGTAAGTGTGATTCTTAAGTCCCTTATATAGCAATAGACTTGTCACACAGAAAGGTCACTGAAAGCACTGTCAGCTCTCAATGCTGGTCAGGCCCCTTGGGGCTGCCTCTTGCGGGCAGGCAGAGCTCTCACAGGCAGGGAGGTAGAGAGGAAGGTTCTTAGCATCTCTCACTCTTTTTTTTTTTTTTTTTAGGCATCACTGCCCTCAGGTGGTGAGAATAGGAGGCCCAGCCTTTGCTCCTGGGAGCTGGAATTGAACCTCCATCCCAGTGAGCCGCAGTCCCGCGCACTACCACTATGCCACTGGGGCTCAGCCCTTCTCTCACTCTTTTAAGAAGGCCATGCCTCCACAGAAGCATTATCAGGTTGCTGCTAAAAACACTTCACACTATAGGGGGAAAAAAGGAAAATTTCTCAAGACATCAAAAAGTCTTATATGAAAATCCAACCGCTAATATCATGCTCAACAGGAACAAACTGGAAACATTTTACGGAAGGCCAGAACTAGACAAGGATGCCCCCAATCATTCAACATCATGGTGGAAGTCTTAGCCAGAACCATAAGACAACAATGAAATCAAGGGAATACAATGTGGTTAAGAAGAAGTGAATCTTTTTCTATTTGCAGATATTATGATTTTATATAGAGAGAACTTGAAACACTCCACAAAGATTGTTAGAAACAATTGAATTTCGTAAAGGAGCAGGACATAAGATTAATAAGCAGAAACAATTTGGATTTCTGTATACCAGTAAAAAGAGCTACAAAACAGACATCAAGAAAGCAATACCATGAAATCCAGGATGGGTGAATCTATAGAGACAATAACTAGATTAATGTTTTTTTGGTGGGGTATAGCAGAAGAGGTTGGAGGGTAACAGTAGTCAATAATAAAGAGTACAAGAAAGAAGAAAATGTTCTAAAATTGATTATGGCAGTCACTGTACAACTTTCCCTAATAAGATTGAACTATTGAATTATAGGATATGTACATTACACCTCAATACAATAGTTTTGCTTTTTAATATCATCTATAATAGCCCCACAAAAGGTAAAATGCATAGGAATAAATCTAAACAGAGAAAGGAAAGACCTGTACAATGAAAACTACAGACTATTATTACCAGAAACCAACAGAGCTACACAAATGGAAGATGTTCGTGGCTAGGAAGACTTGATATTGTGAAAATGTATTACCAAGCAATCTACAAACAATGCAATTTTGATCCAAATGACCAAATCCCAACTTCATTCTTTAAAGAAAAGGAAAAATGAATTACCAGCTTCATATGGAGACGACAAAAGAAGCCCAGGATAAGCAAAGAACTTATCAAAAAGAACAACGTAGGAGTCCTCGCACTACCCAAACTCAAAATCTGCTGCACAGCTACAGTAGTCAATACAGTTTGATTCTGGTACAATTACATAATCTACTGTTAGCTTGAGCAAACGAGTGGAGTCACGTCTGTTAATCAAGTCATAGCAAAGGAGGCCTCTGTGTTCTGGGAATTCCTCTCTTCCTCCCTAGAGGCAGGACACACACTCTCTCTGCCTTCCCTTTCCTGGTCTTGAGATACTCAGAGAGCTGGAAGAGACATGTGTAGACCTGTGCCAGCAACAAGATGCTTCCACTAGCACTGGATCCTCAAGACCTTCTACCCACTGGCCTGTATTTGGCATCACTTGCATGTGCTGTATGAGTCTAAAGAGGAATCTTTGGACTACTATTGGACATATGAGAGAATATTGGACTTATGGACTTGATCTGAACTGGGCCGAGATGTTTTCTCAATACACAATTGCTTTTTTTTTAAAATAAAGCTCTATTTTATACACATAAGTGTCTATGGATTTGTTTCTCTAGTCAACTAAAACTGGCACATAGACTGGCACATGGAAGAGGATAGAAAAGCCCCCCAAATGAAAGCATCCATCTAGCAGGAACTGATTTTTCATAAAGGACAAAATGTATTACATGGGAAAGGGCCATCCTCTTCAATAAATGGTGCTAGAAAATTTGGATCTATAACCGCAGAAAGATGAAAAAGGACTCATATCTTTCCCCCTGCAAAAAGACAACCTCAAGATGGATTAGAGACTTAAATATCAAACCCCACGCTCTAGGATCATCAATGAAAAAATTGGGACAAAACTTGAGGACTGTATTGAAGGGCATAAATGGAGTACCAAATATAATGAAGGCAATTCATACAGTAGAAGACAAAATAAATGACTGGGATTGATTAAAAATAAAGCCTGTGTACATCAAGAGACTTCATCAAAAGAGTGAAAAGGCAACCCATGGATTGGAGAAAAAAATCTGTAGGAAGCAGTTTTACTCTCATACTCTATGATTGCTGTGAGTTGCAATCAACTCACAGTAGTGAGTTTTTGAATGAACCATGGGGAGGAATACTGGTGGTGCATTGGTTGCAATGCTAGACTGCTAACTGAAAGATTGTTGGCTGGAACCCACTGGCAGCTCTGCAGGAGAAAGATGTGGCAGTCTGCTTCTATAAATATTACAGCTTAGATCAATGATTCTCAACCTTCCTCATGCCATCACCCTTTAATACAGCTTCTCTTGTTGTGGTGACCCCCAACCACAGACTTATTTTCATCGCTACCTCATAACTGTAATTTTGTTACTATTATGAATCGGGCGACTGACCCCTGGGAAACGATCATTCAACCCCAAAAGGGGTTGTAACCCTCAGGTTGAGAACCGCTGGCTTGTGTGCTTATCATGACACTTCTCACAATAGTACTAGAAAGAGACACAAGCTGGTAGGGGGCTGCTGGGGGAGGGGGTTATCATCCCTAATTCCCCACTACCCCCTGTTGATCAGAAATAAGAATAAAAGTCAACAATTTGTTCGTTATAACTATTTCTACTTTGTCCTATAGGGTCACTTTGAGTTAGAAACAACTGGATGCAGTGATGAGTTTGGGATTTTTTTCTTCTATTTTTAAGAAGACATGATCGGAATGAAGCATTTTCTTGAGTTTGAAAGACTTTTTTACACGTAAATTGGAAATTACTTCAATTATGAAAAGGTTGAGTAAGCCATTTTGGTATTTTAGCTGTGAGAAGAGCTTAAATACTGAAAATTTAAACAGACCTGTTGAGCACAAGTAATAAATGATTCTAACAATGAGTTCACAATACATATTAAAAAACGAGTTTAAATAATGAACATTCTGAAACCTACAGACATATTTATGGTACATGATAGATGAGCTGGTTTAAGATTGACTCAGTTGGAAACGTTTTTTAAACATTTTAAATGGTAAATTAAAAAAAATTTGTGTTCAGTAAAAAGTATTTTAACCTTACCTTGTCAACAAGTGGTCTAAAATTATATGTTTATTTCATGGAAAATCCTAAATACCAAGGACTTTATGTCCTTGAATAATTTATGTATACATACTCATAATATTATACAAAACATAATTCATTTGTTGTTTCATAGCTCAGGTTTTATTCTAGACTTAATGTATTTTTTAAAAATCACTTTATTGGGCTTCTTACAGTTCTTGTAACCATCCATACATCAATGGTATTAAGCACATTTGTATATATGATATCATCATTTTCCAAAATTTTTTTTATTTGAGCCCTTGGTATTAGCCCTTCTTTCCCCCTCCTTCTCCCACCCTCACACATTCCTAACCTCTTGATAAATTATGCATTATTATTATTTTCATATCTTAAAATGTGTGCTATCTCTCTTCACTCACAATTCTGTTGTTCTTCCCCTTTGGCGGGGGGGGGGGGGGGGGGGGGGG
>PVJH01007960.1:0-88603 GCA_004026705.1 Nesogale talazaci | reverse complement strand
TGCTTCCATCCAAAGACATGCAACCCAAGCATCAGTGAGCAAACTCAGCTCCCTGAATTACGTCCCAGAGGCACCCCATTCCAGTCAGTCTCAGCCCAAAGGCACTCCCTCAGTTCCACTCTCATGGGTCAGCAAATCCAATTTCCCCAATTAAGTGTCCAGAGGCGTCCTACTCCACCAGCCAGCCCCCTGCACAAAAGCACTCATCTTAACTTGCTCTGTGAGTTGGAAAGGCCTTCCCTCAGTTCCATGATCTGCTTCTGTTGCTGCTCCCCTGATGGTACAAACTGTCTTCTGGATCCAGGAGGTTCACTGTACAGAAATCTCAGATCCTGAGGACCAGCGCCACTCTGGCTCTTGCTGTAATGAGATCACTCCTCCTGCCTCTCAGAAGACTCATTTTATACACAGCAGGGTGCCACTCCAAGGACTCCTATCTATAATTACTCACAGCTGATCCTCTATCTCTCCTCACCTTCTTACCAGATCCATGGAGGAAAGGGTTGTTTTGTTAGAGCCATATTAAATAATTCACTGCCGTTTTATAAGTCAAAAATCGCAACATTAGAATGCACATTTTGGTATAACTCACTGGCATCGGGTTGATGCCGCCTCCTAGCTGCCCTGAAGGACAGGGTAGAACGAGCCCTGTGAGTTCCTGGTACCATAATTCTTTATGAGAGTACAAAGCTCTTTCTCCTCCAGAGCGTCTGAGGGTTTCAAACTGCTGCCCGCTACACCACCAGCGTTGGACCCTTCTACATTTTAGCATCAGTAACCTAAGCTCACACAGGGTCGAATATGAGATGGCAAATCTCCTCAAACAACAGGTTTGTTCATGGTTAACTGGAAATTTATACTAGTTTTCCAGTTGAATCCGTTTGCCACCGTAACCCTTTCTCATTCTTTGTACACTGCGTCTGACTTATTACATCAATAAAAGCCCTATATCTAGCGGGGCTGCTAGCGAGGAGTCATTTCTCCAACCTGTCACTTCCAACTTCAATTGTTGCCACATGTACTCTAACAACCGACATGGAGTCTCAAGGAGCCGAGCAAAGACAGTTGTTGTCGGGGTCCTCAACAGATTTCCTTGATATGAGCTGCACAACAGAGCAGAAACAACACCCACCAGAGGCTATGGAACCAGGCTATATACTGGTGACAAAAACAGACGCTTTTGAATCGGTGACATTTAGCTCAGAGAGATTTGTGTTGCGTAGCACTGTAGCTTTATGCAGTGGAAGCTATAGGATGGCATGCATACGGAAAGAGTTGAGGATCCATCACATATAAAGCAAAAGCCAGGCACAATACCGATGAATAGCATTGCTTTATTTTGTTTTGACCCACAGAAAGACTGAAAATCATATTTATCTGCGTGTTCAAACACTGCAAAGCCAGTCTGTACTAGCCAAGAGGTTGGCTCAATTAATGTAACACAACTAAAGCTAGGATGGAAGTATGAGACACCCTTAAATATCACTCTATGGTTGGCAACAGTAACGCACCCCAGTGGTGTAGAGGATTACATGTTGGGGTCTGTGTTAGTCCAGGGAGACTAGAGAAAAAAAGTCATAGACACTCATGTGTGTAAAAAAGAGCTTCATCTGCAAGAGCAATTCAATTTTGAGAAAACATCCCACTCCAGATCAATCCATAAGTCCAATATTAGTCCATATGTTCGATCCCAATTGATAAATTCCTCTGCAGACTCACTAAACACATGCAATGATGCAGAATGCAAAGATCACAGACCAGTGGGTGAAAAGTCTTGTGGATCCAGTGGGAGTGGAAGCACCTCTGGGGTTGAATGATCCTTTCACAGGGGTTGCCTGATTAATAATAGTAGCAAAATTAGTTATGAAGTAACAAGGAAAATAAGTTTATGGATGAGGGGTCACCACAACATGAGGAACTGTATGAAAGGGTCATTGCATTAGGATGGTTGAAAACCACTGTCTTAGTGCCTCCAAATGAGGTCATCAATTTGTGACCTGATTGACAGGTTAAGTTCCACCCCTTCACTCTTAAGTCTCAGATTGACAACAGATTATGTACCTACCATAGGCTGCTATCTTCAAGATCAGTGAATCGAATCCACCAGTCATCCTTGAGAGAAGGATGAGTCCTGCTCCTGTAAAGATTTATAGCCTTGGAAATGGGCAGATCTACTCCATCCATGGAGTTGTTATGCATCAGAATTGACACTATGGCCAAGGATTTGGCAGGCATTTGCCAAGTATTGTTATTATTACTTGATTACAAATTGCAGCAAAATGAAGAAAAACAAAATTTGCCTAGTCGTGATCTTGGTGGTGTGATGATTAAACACTCTGTGGCTAACTGAAAGGTACTGGTTTGAATCCACCCAGCTGCCTAATAGAAGGAAAATGTGGCAGTCCCCTTCTGTAAAGAGTGACAGTCTTAGAATCCTATGGTGCAAATGACTCTAAGTCATTTGAGTTGCAGTCAACTCAACAGTACTCATCTAGCTTCTTTGATGAACACAAGTGGTTTGTTTCCCCTGGACTGCTAGCAGGATGGTTGGCTGCTTGAATCCACTCATTGAATCTACTCATGGACAAAAGGCTTGGTGGTCTACCTGCTGTTAGATGCCTTAATGCTTACCCCAATTCATAACAACCCTTTGTACAATACCCAGTCTTGTGCCAGTCTCGCAAAACTTGTGAGTGGCCAGCTAAAATAAAATGATTGGCTTTTTCTTGTCCAGGGCAGAAGAGGATGCAGGAAACCGAAGCTCCAAAGAAGACATTAATCAGTAGAACAGATAGACTACACGAACCATGACCTCATTGCCCCTGAGACCAGAAGAATTAAATGGTGCCCAGCTACCGCTACCAACTCTTTGAATCAAGGCTATGATAGTTGGACTCAGATAGATTGGGATAAAAATGTAGAACAGAACATTTTATTTAATTTAAATAAAATGAAAATAAGTCTACTGGATTGGTTGAGATGGAAAAAGTCTCCAAACTGAGATACTCTTCAAACTTTACATTGAAATGAACTCTTTGGGGTCATCTTGTAACCTAATCACGAATGGCTAAAAAGTAGTCACCGGTAAGTACTGGGCCCCTTCAGAAAATCACCTACATAAGACCAAACAATTACTTTAAAACAAAGATAATAATAGGGGGGTGTATGAGGTGGAGAGTAGGGAAACTAGATTTATGGAAATGGAACAACAAAAACAGAAGCATGAGAATGGGCACATGTTGTGACAGGTGTAACCAATACTACTGAGAAATTTCTATAGAAATGGGGAACGTCAACTACTGTGTATTGAAAGAACAGCAAAAACATCTCTCACTCACCCTACCATAGAGTCAATTTCAACTTATAATGACTCCATATGTCACAAAAGAACTGTACTTGTGGATTTCTGAGACCGCAACTGTTTGTGGGATTACAGAGCCTCATCTTTCTCCTTTAGAGAAGATGCTGGTTTTGAACTGACAACGATGCAGTTAGTAACCCATCAAGTAACCACGACATCACCAGAAAACCCTATGGAGCAGTTTCTGATACAGTTGGGATCAGCATGAGTTGGAATCAACTGAAAGGCAACAAACGTGGTCTGAGTTTCGTTGGGTTCAGGGTAGGAGCCCTGGTGGCTTCGTGGTTATTCTTTGAGCTGTGATCCACATGATCCACAATTCGAAACCACCAGTATTCTGAGGAAGATCCATAGGGAGTCACTATGAATCAGTATGGCCACCCATCATTAAAGAACACCAGTCATTCACAAAGGTATTTCAAAGGCTAATGCACTAAGCACAGTAAAAGTACATTTTGGGGTGCACATGTAACACCCTAAAATAAGATGCTTTTTGAAAAGAATCCTTTTTTCTATTAAAATGGTCTCTGTATTGAGTCAGCACTCACAGGGGTGTGTGAATGTCAAGGGTGTGAAGACCTATCTCCCACACGCAACTGTAACCACTGTGAAGTATTGGTTTATAATCAATTGTAAACGTTTTTTTTTAATAATCTGATGATTAATTTATGTCCACAAGGGCCAGTCAATTAAAGTCAGGAAGCATGCATTTTGTATGAATATCACAGTGGGATCTCCTGACTGTTCCATCTGCATGCCCCAACCACCGCCGGCTGTCTGCTTTCCCAATTGAAGAGGGGGTAAAACACCCAAGACAGAACCACACTGACTACTCACACAACCCTTGCACCCTTCTCTTCTTTATTCCTTTCTTAGGATAAAGTGCAAAATCTTTTAGAAGCATGATCTGGTTCTTGCTTCCCTCAGCCTGAGCACAGTGCTGGGGGAAAAACATTACCAGATGCAAGCATATTCTATGGAGACTCTCTTATTAGGCATTAAACAGGACAAAGATAAAAACAACATAATCATCCGGATGAAAGAAACTGTCAGCATGCACACAATGTGGAGGCTGATGGAGTCCACTGACTTCCAGCCATGCTGTTCCTTACATAAAGTAGATATCAAAGGAAACCATCCTAGGATCTCACCTGATGGCAGGTCCATTCATCACTGTTGAGGGCGGGACTACAGCAGCAGGGAAAGGACCATGATTGGAATATGCACATGGCAGGTGAAAGTAGGTCCAAGAAGTGGTTCTGGGGTTTCAGTGAGAGTATGGCTTATGATGATGGGACTGTGAGTTATCACCACATGGTGGTTACAAAACAATCCCGAGACCCATAGTCTGACTTAAATCGGATAACATGCCTCTGATCGGCTACTTTGGTGAATGCCCAGGGAAGTTCCCGCGTTCATTGCGTGAGCCTCTTTCTGTGTGTACACGTACATATTTAATTATTTTATTGGGAGCTCTTACAGGTAACATAGTATGCCATTGTTCATTCCCATCAAGTAGGACTGAACAATTGCTCCCACAATCAGTTTCAAAATATTTTATTAAGTGATGATGTCAACAAACATACAAATGTGCTTGACACAATGAATGGATGGATGGGTTGTGATAAGAGCTCAAAGAACCCCCAATAAAATGATTCTGAAAAAGAAAACAAACAAACCCAGTAAATGTATATTTGTAATCTGTATATTTGATATCTTCCATGAAGACAGACACGTGCCAATTATTGGCTCTTATTTTTCTCACCAGAAGACCAGGGGAATAGGTTGTTGCTAAGTGCTGTACAGTCAGTTCCAACTAACACCCAACTGTGTGCAGTAGAAAGAAACAGTGTCAATCCTGTGCCATGGGTAAATGGGGAGGAGGGAAAAAAAAAACACCAAACGATTGAGCAGCTGATCTGTCTGATTCTTCTCCTTCACCAGATCAAGTCTGCCTTTTGTGTTTTGTCAACCTTCAACTCTTCGTGGCTTGGAAATGACTACAAATAATAGCCCCAAACCTTCTTTTTAACTTCACCTGTTGGGAGTGAATATGATCTGTAAGGCTAGCTCATTAATACATTTAAATGACAAATGCAAGAATTCCCAATGCCACGTCATGAAAGCAGTCCTGGTAAGTAGAGTTTGGGCCAGTGGTGGATGGAGAGAGAGGTGTGCTGTTAGCTTCCAGAGGTTTTCCCTGCTCTTCTTTCCATCTGGGTGCCTCTGGGGCCTTCTGTAAGTCTCAGATGTACTCAGACGCCAAGTTGCTGGACATCCGTGTGTTGGGAGTCAAGGTTACAGGGGGGTGGTTCTCTGTCTACTTATCTATCTATTCACACACACTCATGCACAAGAAGAGCTACCAGGGCAGACTTTCATCTTTGGATCCTAATCCCTGGGAATAATCTGTCCGAAACACTCCCTACTTGAAAGACAGAAGCAGAAGAAACATTTAGGATTGTCTTGCAGGGTTCTTGTGAGCATCAATTAAAATCACCCCTTTGTAAAGACAATTCTAAGCTTGTTAGCCTGACAAGGAATCTTTCCAAAACCAAGCTCATTGCCCTGAAATCGATGCTGACACCTAGCAACCTTGTCGGAAAGGGCAGAATGTCTTCGTGGTTTCCCAGCCTCGTCACAGAACCACACGGCCACCAGGGCTCCTCAGGAGTCTCTGGTGGTGCAAATGGTGAAGTGATCAACTACTAGACGAAAGGTTGAATTAGTAGCTAGCTTAGGGACAGGGGCTAGTCTCTCCCATGCATGCAAAGGCCCCCATGGAGGAGGCTGAAAAGAAATCAGGCAACCACTAGACACCCAGGGAGATCCCAAACTGAGCATGCTCATACTCAAGTCCCTCAGCCAGGTGGGAGGCACACCCGAGTGGGCCAAACGAGGCCCAGGCTCAGGACATCACCCAGGTGGGCCTAACTCAGTCAATGCGGTCAACCAATACCATGAACCAGGCCTTCTCCCGGCCAGGGGGTGGGCTAGAACGAAGATAGGGAGCACGCGCCGGAGTGCTCTCGTACCCTGCTCCAAGTCAGGGGCAGGTGAGGGGAGGTCTTCCTCCCCTGCAAGGATACGTATGTGCCCACTCCTGGCCTACGAGGGGCCCACATGCTCTGAGTCTCTAAGGGAGACCCGGCCCCACTCCCAAGAGCCACACATGGGGCTTTTGCATGTAGTTGTTCAGGCCCTGTTGTGAACCCCTTTGAGATTGTCAGACCTGAAATGTGTCCCATCCTTCATGAAAACCCACTTGGATTACAGAACGGGCTCCGGCGTGAGTTCTTTCAGCGTGCGTGGCCAAGAACTGAGGTATGACCGACTCCAGAAACCTAACAGTTGGCAGTTCAAACCCACCCAGAGACACCTCTGAAGACAGGCGTGGTGATTTGCCCTCAGAGATCTGAACCAGGGAAACCTCACGGCATAGTGACCGGACGTCCCGCTTTCAAACAACTTCCCCCGCATCCTGTGGCGTTTTTTTTTTTTTTTAAAAGTACTGATTTGGGGAAAGAATGCATGACAAGCAGGGAACGGCGGGAGACTGGGAAGGGAATATAGCCCCTCTACCCTCTCTCCCGGTCAATGGTGTCCCGCTTTACCAATGTTAAAATCTGGCCACTGTAGGAGTTTTTCGGACACATCCCAGCCATGAACGCCCCAGGGCGCAGCCCTAATCTGCAAACAATAAGGTTGTCACAATTGGGAATCCACATAGAAGCAAGTAGCGGCAGCAACATATTGCTACCAAGGGGCATCATAGTTTTATGCAGTTCCTAGGATTCTTAGGCAAACCTAGATCGTCTGTGCAAACCCTCAGTGCAGTGCCCATCCCGGTTAGTACTGGGGATCAGGGCAGTGGTTGGATTTTAGAAGTCAGCCAGCGAAAGGGGGAAAATCTGGTGACAGGTCCATGATGTCTGTGTGTGGGTCCTCAGACTCACTGGGAAAAGCAGTTGACTGACCACACCCATCTCTTCCTCCTCATCAGGCTATCTGCATGACCTTAATCTCTCAGTGACCTTGGAAGCTTGTTCTAATTACACCCTTTCTTCAACTTGGTCAAGTTATTCAAAGACTCGAGTTTTCCAGCCTGTCTCCACCGTTAGGAACAGAATCATTCATGAACAAACTTCGATCAGACCCCGGGGTAGAACTGCCCTGGGGGGTTGTGAGACTGTCACCCTTTGTGGGAGAAGAGAGCCCCGTCTTTCTCTTGGGGGTCGTTGGGGGTTTCAAACTGCTGCCACTGTATAACCACGGAGTGGCCCAGCATATAAATACTCCCAGAGTTCCTCTTGCTACTTAAAAACTGATTGAAAATGGTGGTGAAAAAACTTTCAGAGAGGGAACTGATTTCATTGATCTGCATACTGGGGAATGGTCACCAGAGGAGTGGGAGGGGGGAGACATCAGTGTAAGGCATGGAAAAGTGGTAATTTACAAATTATCAGGAGGAAGGGAGGGAGAGAGAAAATGAGGAGCTGCTACCAGGGCTCAAGTCGAAAGCAAATATTCTGAGAATGATGATGGCAACAAATGCACAAATGTGCTTGGCACAATGGGTGGAGGTATGGATTGTGATAAGAGCTGTGTGAGTCCCCAGTAAAATGACTTTAAAAAAAAGAAAGAGGGGGCACGGGGCGCGGGGAGCAGGAGGCGGAGATCGCTCGGAGGGCAGCGGGCAGCTGCGCAGAGGCGGCGAGAGGGCGTGTGTACTTCCCGCCCACATAGAAATGAGGACGCAAGAGTCTTGGCTGAATGTCCCTGCAAACAAGACCGTATGGTCCTGCCGTTTCAGGTCTGTGAGCGGTGCCGCTGAAACGGAAGTCCTCGATCCGCTGTATCTTGGCATGAGAGTGGGCACGTTCTGGGGTGCAGCCTTCTTCGTGCTGGGGGTAGCCTGTGTTTGCAGCACTGCCTTCCACAGAGAACAGCTGACTTGGTTTGAAGGCGTTTTCCTGTCTCCCATGTGCCCCATCAATGTCAGGGCCAACACCTTGTATGGAATTATGATTGGTGCTGGGAGCACCGGAACTCAAATTCATGTTGACACCTTTGTGCAGAAAATACCAGGACAGCTTCCCGTTCTGGAAGGGGAAGGTTTTGATTCTGTGAAATCAGAACTTGCTGCTTTTGTAGATCAACCCAAGCGGAGTGCTGAGACTGTTCAAGGACTCTTAGAGGTGGCCATGGTCTCAGTCCCTTTTCCAGTCTCCGTCCATCACTGGTAAAGGACCCGGTGGTCTTGACAGCAGCAGCAGGATTGCGTTTACTGCCAGAACACAAAGCCCAGGCTCTGCTCTTTGAGGTAAGGGAAATCTTCAAGAAGTCACCGTTTCTGGGACCAGATGACAGTGCTAGCATCATGGATGGATTCTATGAAGGCATATTATTAACATAATTTTCTGACAGGACAGCTGCACGGTCATTGTCAGGAGACTGTGGAGACCCTGGACCTCCAGGAAGCCTCCATACAAATCACTTTCCTGATGCAGTTTGAGAAAACCCTGGAACAAACCCCTAGGTACCATCTCAATTCCTTTGGGGTGCTTAACAGCACACAGTTACTTGGGGTTTGGATCGAAAGCTGCAAGACTGGCAACCCTGGGAGCCCTGGAGACAGAAGCAAGGGATGGACAGACTTTTCCAAGGTGCCTGCTTTCCAAGAGGGCTGGAAGCAGAAGGGATCTTGGGGGGGCATGAAATACCAGTATGGTAGCAACCAAGAAGGGGAGATGGGCTTTGAGTCCTGCTATGGCGAAGTACGGAGAGTAGTACAAGAAAACTTCAGCAGCCAGAGGAGGTCCAGAAAAGTTCCTTCGGTGCTTTCTCATTGTACTATTACGATCGAGCTGCTGGCACAGAGATGATTCATTATGAAAAAGGGATTATTAAAAGTTGAGGATTTTGGACAGAAAGCCTGGGAAGTGTGCGATAACTTAGAAAATTCACCTCAGGGAGTCCCTTTCTGTGCATGGGTCTCAGTTATATCACTGACTTGTTGAAGGATGGCTTTGGCTTTGCAGACAGTGCTGTGTTACAATTCACAAAGAAAGTGAACAGCATAGAGATGGGCTGGGACTTGGGGACCACCTTTCACTTGTTGCAGTCCTTGGACATGGCCCATGAAGGCCAAACATGTCTCTGGGGCCTGCTCTTGCAAAGGAGCCTTTTCCAGGGCGAGGCAAGGACTCTGCAGGAACAGCCTGCACAGAAGCCCAGCTACTGACTCCAATGGGAGAAAGGGCCTTTGAAAGGTCTTGTCTGTGAGTCAGGAGATCTGGGCGGAATTCCTTTCAGACATCTCATCTGAACTGCTACCCAACCCTTCTGAGGGTACAGTTTGCCCCAGTCTAAACCTTGGAGATTCTAGGTGTGTCATGAAGAGCCCTATGAGCCAAAAGGAATAGTTGTAGAACTTGACCTTGGAGTGAGTGCCCCAGGACTGGTCCTTGGGAACCAAAGGAAAAAAAAATCTAATTTTAACCCTCAAAAAAAAAAAAAGGAAGAAGAAGAAAGAAAGAAAGAAGGAAGGAAGGAAGGAAAAAGCTTTCAGAACAAGTCAGAAATTATATTAATTGTCCTGGCCTGGAATCAAATAAAAGTAGTAAAAGGACTAATGTGATATACTTTGGGGGCCACAGATGTTCTAGAAATAGATCTTGCTTTTCTTTGGGCCTGCTTTTATTTGTTTAAAAATAAAAGCATTGTCATCCCAGAAGCAGGTCACTCTCACAACAAACTCTAATTTTAAGCAGTGGCCACATGGAAGTCAAAGTGGCAACTCAATTCAAACCGTTACCAAGTGTCACTGAAGATGAACTTGGGCAAGCCCTGGATAATTTTATCCTTTCTCAACAGGATTTCATTTGCAGCCACCGACCTTAAAGCAAAAGGAAACCAGGAAAACAAAAGTTGGGATCTTTAACTGAGGCTGCAGGGCCCTGCCTGTGTCCCATCTCATTCACCCTACAGATGGGCAGCAGCTCTTGTTTGAGGGCTTTCTCTGGCAGCTGGAACCCACTCTTGATATGTGTGGCCACAGGTAGACATGCAGGGCAATCAGTGTCCCCCCCAGAAGACCTTAGACAATTCCGGACCCAACTGGTGTACAAATAGCTTAACATCCTCACAGTCCCTTAAGCCCCTGAACGATAGCCACAGCGGTACCTTGCAAAACAATGAACAATTTACTGGATGCTTTTCTTCCTTCCTGACTAGCATGGCTTCTGGGGTCCATCTTCCTAAGTTACTTGCATTCAAATTCTTTTCTGAATCATGATTTCTGGAGAAAAACTTTTATTTTTTAGGGAGCATCACTGCCCTCTGGTGGTCGTGGGAGCTACCCAGCGCTGCTCCTGAGAGCTGCCACTGGATTTGAACACCGCCAGGCTCACGGGCCGCAGTCCTGCACTCAACCACTTACGCCACCGGGGCTCAGCCCTATTCGTCTAATCTTTTTTCCCCCATGATTTTATTGGGGGCTCTTACAGCTCTTATAACGTTCAATACATCATTTGTATCAAGCATATTTGTACACATATTGCCATATTCATTTCCAAATATTTTCTACCTGAGCCCTTGGTCTAAGCTCCTCTTTCCCCCTCCTTTTTTATTTTTAAATAAATCATTTTATTGGGGGCTCATACAACTCCCATTAATCTTCTAATCTTACGTGTACATTTGGCAAAGCAAAACAAAAAATAAACCAACAAACAACATCAAACTCATTGCCATTGAGTTGATGCCAACTCCCAGCGACCCTATGGGACAGGGTAGAACTATCCCTTTTGAGTTCCCCAAACTGTGGCTGTTTATGGCAGGAGAAAGTCAACAGACCAGTTGCTGGTTTCAAACTGCCAACCTTGCACATTGCAGCCCGTCCCGACACTTACCAAGGAGGAGATTAAAACCGTTCCTCTGTAATGACTCAGCACTCTCTCCACTTGATATCTATGCTAAAGAAGCAAGAGCCCCAGGGACAAATAGATACATGTGTGTCCATGCTCATTGCAGAACTATTTGCAATAGCAAAAAGAGGGAAACAGCCCAAATGCCCAGACTGGGAGACTGGATAAATGAGCCATAGTGAACACACAGGGGACATTCAAGACTAACGATGGGCCTGTGAAGCACCTTGTGTTAGTCCAGGTAGACTAGAGAAACAAATTCATAAACATGCATATGGATATAAGGGGAAGGTTTATATACAAGAGAAATGGAACATTGAGAATGCACCCCAACCCACTCCAGTCCAAGGTCATAAGTCCGATATTAGCCCATATGCCTGATACCAGTCTATAAAGTCTCCTTCTGACTCAGGAAGCACGTGCAATGACACCACGACAATCACAGGCCAATGGGTGCAGCAGCAGTAGAAGCATACTGGCGATGGCAGGGGTCTCTCTGTGACTTCTCCAGCCCCAGAGGTCAGATTCCATTAGGGCAAGCCCATGTGGCTTCTCCTCTGGTTCCTCCAGGTTCCAGGATCTATCAGCATGCCACCATCTTGTCTTGTCAGTAGACCGACTCCAACAGACTAAGTCTCTCTTCTCCAATTGGAAAATACCACGAGACTTCCCAGAATTCTCAGGAGAAAGCCAAGTCCACACAGAGGCCTCATTGGCTATCTCCAGATTGACAGGCGAGACTCCACCCCTAGACTCCCAATCCTGAAACCGACATCAAGTACATCACTGCCACACACCTTATGACCTGGAGAACAGTAGCTGAGTGAAATCGGCCGATCACCAAAGGGAAAATGTACAAGGCCACTATCATAAGCAGTTTGTTTGTTTTTTTAACTAACGAGAGCTGACTTCGGTGGTTTCCAGCAGTGAGAGGGGAACGGAGGGATGGAAAGCCACAGACTGGAGGGTAGACAGGCATTAAAACAATAAATACAATCCTTCCATAGCAAAGGTGGCCCCGTGCACATTTCAGGGGCCCAAGATATTTCTCCCTTACCCACCTGGCTCTGAACACAGACACAGAGCCAAATCCCAGCCTTTCTCCTTTAACCTTTAAAGAGATACAGTATCATCTGCAAAAATGCAGTCTTAGGCCACAGTGTACTATATGTCCAAGACTCCCCTGCAGCTAAGGTTTTATTCGTTACTTGAGTTACAAGTAAAACATGGAGCTGGGAGTATGAATGGAGCCACCGAAGGAGGCCCACACATTGCAGTGGCAAGTCAGGTGATACACCTCTCTAGATATGCTGGGGAACCGTCACGACTTCCTGTTCCTTGTGCCAGAGGTACCGTCGTGTACTTGGGCACTTCTCTTAGCTGCACTGGCATTGCCACAGACTGCCAGGCACCAAAGCCTAGCTCTCTGTCTGGAGAGTCTATGAGACATGTCATCTCCTTTAATAAATCTCCTGCGTACACCAGGTCGAGCGAGCATTCTACTGTCTGCAACTGAACCTCTATAACCAGAAGGCAAGATGGAAGGGGGTTGCAATAGGCATTAACTAATCTTCAGTTTCTGCCAGATTCATCTTCCCAGTCTACCATGGGGGGAGCAGCGGATGATTTGTATTTGACAAAGCACTTCAGCACCATGTGCGTCTTCATCCGAGGACGCAGAGCAATGGTGAATGCCTTTATTCTACACAGAAAGACCAAGAGGCTGTGAGAAGCAAAGCTATTTACTGAAGGCCATACAGGGGCATCTCGGGGACCCAGCCAGGGCTCCACCCCGTCTGCTAGTGCTCGGCCCCATTTCTTGCCATAGACGAACTCTTCCATCAAACTTGGATGGGAAGATCTTTTCTGCTTCAGAGCAGGCCCTGCTCTCACACACGAACCGCAATGTGGTCAGTCCCACCCTTTGTGAAGCACTGAGAATCCCCTTGGCGCTCGTCTGCAAAGGGAGAATGAAAAGTAAAGGAAGTGATATTGCTGGTAAAGTGACCAGATTTTAACATTGATAAAGCAGGACACCATTGATGGGGAGGGTGGGGTGGAGGAGGGGGGAGGAGAGGGGGAATATTCCCTTCTCGTTTTCCCTAGGTTGTGGTGCATTCTTTCCAAAAAGTGGGACTTTTAAAAAATGCCGCGGGAAGCGTGAAACATTATTTAAAATGGGACTGTCCCGCCAAAAGCGGGACGTCTGGTCACTTTAATCTTTGGGGATCCCCAATCCACCACCTCTCAACCCACCTCCGAAACAAATTTGTGAAACGCTGTTGTTCACGATGCGCATCTAATCCTGAGACCCGCCCCACTGTGCGCCCCTCTCCGACCGTGCACCCCAAGGCCTGCTTCACCTCGTTCTCACTGTGTGGAGCAGCTTTGCAGGTGACCTCTAAAACAAACAAACTCGCTGCCATGCGGTCAGTGCCGACTCACAGGGACCCCCGGGGGTTTCTGCGATGGTAACCTTTTACGGCAATAGGAAGCCCCATCTTTCTTCTGAGAAGTTGCCGGTGGTTTTGAACTGCCGACTGTGAGGCTCACAGGCCACCTCCACTGCGCCATCGGAGGTCCTGGCCAGGTGGAACTCAGTGAATCCTTGTAAAGCGCCTTGAGAAGGCATGTGTGTGTGCAGCCGAGGGGAACCCCTTGGATGGGGAGAAAGAACTGGGGGCCCTGCGGACCAGTCAGAGGACCAAAGGGAGGAACGTGTACACAAGCGACCCTGCGCCTCTCTATTGCCTTGGTTCCCACCGACTACCTGGGAAAGGGCCCGGGGTCTTTCGTGAAATCGCCAACGATCCTCCGCTGCAGGGGAAAGAAACAAAACCAACCTCACTGCCTTCTGGTCGATGCTAGCTCCTAGCGGGCTTGTCGACGGGCGAGAACCGCCCCTGTGAGATTCTGAGCCGGGAAATCACAGCCCAGTGAGGCGTCACTATGCCAGCGGGGGTCCTGCCGCAGGGAAGCCAAGTGCAAAATGCTGCCTTCGTTTCCGGGCTCTAGACGTGATGGTGGTGTCGTGGCCACGCCTGGGCTGCTAACCCCAAGGTGAGAAGTTTGAAACCACCAGCCGTTCCACGGGTGGGAAAGAGGAGGCTTTATACTCCTGTAAAGATTTGCAGTCTCAGAAAGCCACAGGAGTCGTTGGGCCCTGGCGGAGAGAGCGGCTGCTAGTTGAAACGGACTCATTGGCCGTGAGTTTGGGGGTGGAAAATGGTTAACTTTGGATTATCGTGCCAGTGAAGCCCAGGGACAGCAGATCTGTGATGGAGGAGGCGCAGAAAGAGTGCTCCCTGGAAGTGAGTATGACCAGACAGTGTCTCACATAATCTGGGCGCGTCACCAGATGGGAGCGATCCCTGGAGCAGGACCTCAGGTGGCGAAGACCCTTAAACAGATGGATTGACACCGCGGCTGGAACAATGGCGTCAAACACCAGGACAATCGAGAGGACGCCCGTGTTTTCTAGGGTTTCTCTGAGTCAGGACGGACTCCTCTGGCCCCCAAACCAGGAGGACAAAGGATAGAAACGAGAAAGAATGATTTTTAAAACAAAAAATTTCAAGATAAACTGGTAAAATAAACTTGAAGAGGTTTCCCAAAGGAATTTAATCCCACAGGACTAAAGGTTTGTCTATTCATTGTCAAAGGAGACCCGCTGGCATAGCAGGTCATGAATTGATCTGCAAACCAGAAGCCCATGGTTCTAATCCGCTGGCTGCTTCATGGGAGAAAGACGAGGCTTTCTGTTCTCGGAACAAGTTAGGACCTCTGAAACCCAGTTCTTGTTATGAGTTGGAATCAACTCCATGGCAGTGAGCTTGTGTCTTTTCTTGCGTTTTCTCAGGCTTAAATAAAGGTCTTCCCTCTCAAACATTTGAAATGTAGGCAAGTGTCAGCCAGCATCTGCCCAGCCAGCGTCCTACTGGTCACCTCTAGGCCTGTGATCTCACACCTTTTCTGTTTTTTAAAAGGAAAACAGCTCTCTCTGCTGTTTCTTCTTTGTCTCCAATGGTTTTAAAGATCTTACGCCTGGGGAGGGGGCGGGGAGGAAGGGAGGGAGGGAAAAAAGAGGAGCTGAGACCATGGGCTCATTAGAAAGTAAATGTCTAGGAAATAACAATGGTAACATATGTACAAATATGCTTGATACAATTGATGTATGGATTGTTATAAGAGCTGTAAGACACCCCCCCCCCAATAAAAATGATGTTTTAAGAAAATAAAAAGGGGAAAAAATGACTCTATCCCCAGACTCTTGCAGCAGGGCTATAGGCAGGGCAAACAGAAAGCTTGGCTCTGGGTACGGGCTCCCCAGCTTTGTCTGGCGAACAGGGCATGGGGTGGGGACGGTAGGGCCAGGCTGCCCTGTTCTGCTGTTTCCATGGGCAGAACATGGGCGGGGCCCTTTCAGCTGCTGCAGCTGCCACTGCCCGTTCCTCGAACCTCTACCAGCAACGGAGCAGCAGCAGTGGGGGTGCGCTGCCCGAAAGCAGACTCCCAGAGGTTCAGTAGGCTGTTCCTACCAGGTCCACATCACATAAAGGCATATCTCACAGACTGGACAGTGGATCTTAAGTGACACACTAGTCCACAAAGGCCAAAGAGGAATGACGACATTTCTCAAAAAAGACAGTGTTGTATAGTAAGAGAGAGAGAGAAAAGGTAAATTCTTAGAATATCATGAGAATTCTACTGCATAAAACAATCTGTTAATACAATCTGGTAGATGTAAGGAACCCAGGTATATAAATATGTGTATTTATATGGATTCCCCGGTAACTTCCTCAGGATCACATTTGTGATCATTTTTTTAAAATGGATTTATAATTTTATTAACAAACACTTTTCCAAGTCCAAATAACATTTAATTCTCTGAACCATGTGACTGGCTCCACTATGAGACACAACATCCTTCACTGATCCATAGGCCTACAGGGGACGACACTGCAGACACAGTGTGGGAATTGTCCCTGATCTGACCCCACCACACTGAGGCAAACAGAACAGCATGGGGAGCAGAGCAAGGAATTCCAGAGGGATTACTAAAAGTACACTTTGGGGCCAAGGCATGGCACCCCATCAGACTTGCTAGAAAACACTCTTAAAGGTCAACAAACAGACCTTGGACTATTTACAGGCTTTTCTTTCCTTTTTTTCCCCTGTCATTTGTAGTGGTGGCTGTTGTTTTGTTATTTGTGTTTAGCTTTGTCTTGTTTTTGTGCATATTATTATCTCTGCAGGTCTATCTAAATTAGATAGGCTGGATAAGCAATCTGGAGGAGAAAGCAGCAGACAGATAGTTCCAGGGAGACCTGGGAGAGGGGGAAGGAAGAAAGGTAATGGTGTTAACAACCCCAGGGGCAAGGGATCCAAAACCAGTGGCAAAGAGGGTGTAAGAGGCTTGGTAGGGCTTGATCAAGGAAAATGAAACCAAGAAGAATTATTGAAACCCAAATGAAGGCTGAACATAATAGTGGAACAAGAGGAAAGTAAAATGAAATAGAGGAAAGAACTAGGTATTTATAGAGGTCAAAAAACAGGCATGTAAATATATAAGTATATTTATATATGATGATGGGGAAATAGGTATATGTGCATATATTTGTAGGTTCAGTATTAAGGTAGCAGATGGACATTGAGCCTCTCCTCAAGTACTCACTCAATGCAAGAACACTTTGTTCTAGTAAACTGGCATTCACTGATGCTCACCCTCCTGACACGATTGCTGAAGACAATGCAGATGCATAAGCAAACGTGGTGCAGAAAGCTGATGGTGCCTAGCTATCAAATGGTATAGTATCTGGGGTCTTAAAGGCTTGAAGATAAACAAGAGGCCATCTAGCTTAGAAGCAACGCCCACATAGGAGAAACACACCAACCGGTGTTGAAGGGATCAAGTATCAAAGAAGAAAAAAATCAAATCATTATGAAAGACGGGGAGTGCAGAGTGGGGACCCAAATTCCATCTGTAGGCAACTGTACATCCCCTTACAGAAGGGTCATGGGGAGAAGATGAGTGAGTCAGGGTGCAGTATAGCAATGATGAAATATGCAACTTTCCTCTAGTTCTTTAAAGCTTCCTCCCTCTCCCCCCAATCATGATCCCAATTCTACCTTATAAATCTGGCTAGACCAGAGGATATACACTGAAACAGATAGAAACTGAAAACACAGGGATTCCAGGGCAGATGAACCCCTCAGGACCAGTGATGAGAGTGGTGATACAAGGAAGGGAAGGGGAAGGTGGCGGAATAAGGGGGAACTGATTACAAGGATCTACATATGTGTTAGTCTGGGTACATTAGAGAAACAAATCCACAGGAACTCACCTTAAAAAAAAACCATTTTATTGGGGGCTCATATAAATCCCATCACAATCCATACATACATACATTGTATGCAAAGCACATGTGTACACTTGTCATCATCATTCTCAAAACATTTTCGTTCCACTTGAGCCTCTGGTATCAACTCAAACTCATCTTTTAAGAATGAGTTTTATATAAAGCATAAGTGCACATCAAGGAAACATCCCAACCCAGTGCTGCCCAGGCCCACAAGTCCAGCATTAACCCATAAGCCCAAGACCAATCCACAAAGTCCTCTTCCATCTCACAAAACATGCAAAATGATGCCAACTGCAGGAGGAAAGCCAAATCAGCGACTGTGTAAGCATCTCAGTATTGGCACTTGTCTCCAGACGGCTGCTCCAGCACCCAGGGCTGCATCTGGATAGGTCTGTGTCGCTTCTCCTCAGTAATGTCTCACAGGAAGTAAGCCTTGCCAGCTGAATCAGGGAACTACCTAAGGCAGCCGCCTCCTGGTCTAACCATCAGAGAGCAAGAGACCTGATATCTAGAAAGGTGAGGCTTACTGAGTCATTTGTCTCTCTGCCCTTCAATTTATCCCACTTGTGTTTATCAGCCAGTTTGGCACAATACACATTAACTATCTCAACATACAACCCCCTCCCTGGAAGACAGACAACAGAAAAGTGGGGGAAAGGAGATGTTGGACAGTGTAAGACATGAAAAAATAATAATTTATAAGTTATCAAGGGTTATGAGGGAGACGGGCATGGGGCAGGAGGGGAAAAATGAGAAACTGACACAGAGGGCTCAAATAGAAAGAAAATGTGTTGAGAATGATGGCAACAAATGTGCTCGACACGATGTATTTATGGATTGTGATAAGAGTTGTATGAGCCTCCAATAAAATAAATTTTTAAAAAATTTATTCTGTCTTAAGATGGACCAATTTAACATTTGGGAGTATTTTATTATTGCAGTATGTTTACTTATTCTGAAAGAGTTACTGCTCAGGGGGTGTGGCTCAAAACTGGATCCCCAAGTGAACTTTTGCCACGCAAGCAGACCTTCTTGTTGTTCACTCAGTCATGTGACCTCTTGGTAGCACTTGTAGATCCTTGGAAGTCATCTTCTTGACTGTCCAAAGGGATCATCTGTGACAGAGTTTCTGGGTATAATCAGGGCGCTTCTGGGCAGAAGAGGGCATCCCTTTGTTTGATATCCACTTGGCTTGGAGTTGAATCACACATGCCTCACATGTCCGGAGAGATCGTGTGAGTGACATCTGTTCTCACGGCGCCATGTAATCACACACGCAGTTAAATGCACAGGAAAACAGTAGTAGACAATCACTCGCATTTCAGGGTGTTGTTTTCTACTTTCAGTGACACTGTATCTGCTGATCGTACAGCTCCCTCCTTCCACCTCCAAGTGGATCATGATATTTGAGGGGAAGTCTGGGTGATGACATTTTTTGTGATTGAAATATTTTGAACCCAAGCGATGATGTACATTTTGAGAGGCGGTCTCCTGGGGGCGTAGTTGGAAGCCAGTGGACCTCGTAGACATGTGACTGTGGAGTCTGGTGGGCTGCTAGGAGGTTAAACACGTCTCAGGGGAGCTTCTCACTGAGAGGGACTAAGGAGAAAGGTCTGATGAGCTACTTCTGAAGATCCCTGATGGAAAACCCTCCAGGTGACAATGGTCCAAGCCACAACGGACCACTGAGGATGGCCCAGGACCAGGCAGTGTTTCTTTTTGCAGAGAATGGGGTCACCTTGTATTGGACCTGATTCGATGACAGCTGACAAACAAACAAAAACAATTGCTACCTTTTATCAGGCACCGATCTCATATCCAGGAGGTGCTTTTGTCATGGATGAACTCATTCCACCTTTGAGACAGGCCTACGTGGGAGCTTGTAGGGCTGTTCTACTGATCAGAAAACTGAACTGAGAAGGGTAAGGACTGGTCCCTCAAGTCAGGAGGAATGGGGAGCAGGCAGCTGGGTTTCAGTGGCAGACCTCGTTCCCTGCCTGTCACTACCTCGTTTGGGCCTTTGAATATTTTTATACTCAATTCAATTTCAAATGATTGCTTCCTATACTTAACAGCAGCAAAAAGATTCTAACCATTGTCTATTCTACTTTTCTTCTCTTGGGAGTCAGTTCCCATTGGTTATGATTAGTATTACAAAATAATCTCGGGGCTGAGCCCTGGTGGTGTGATTGAGTGCGGGACTGCGGTCCATGGGTGTGGCGGTTCAAATCCAGCAGCTGCTCTCCAGGAGCAAGGCTGGGTAGCTCCCATGACCACCAGAGGGCAATGATGCCCCCCTAAAAAAAAGAAAAGAAAAGAATCTCTTCCAGGAGGGGAAGGGGAAGGTGCAGGAGAAAGGGGGAACCAATCACAATGCTCTACATATAACCCTCTCCCAGGGCGACGGACAATGGAAAAGTGGGTGGAGGGAGACATCGGCCAGTGTAAGGCATGAAAAAAATAACAATAATTTATAAATTATCAAGGGTTCATGAGGAAGGGAAGCGGGAAAATGAGGAGCTGATACCAAGGACTCAAGTAAAAAGCGAATGTTACGAGAATGATGATGGCAACAGATGTACAAATGGGCTTGACATAATGGATGGATTGTGATAAGAGTTGTCTAAGCTCCTCAAAAAATGATTTTAAAAAATTACCTCCAACCACCACAGAAAAAAGAAAGCCATCTCTTTGCTGTGGTGACTGCTATTCATATAAAAATGTGTCTCGGGGTCAGTAAACTCTATTTCCCGCAGGTGGCCATTGTGAAGAATGCCCAGGCTCATGATCACAGGAATTGTTAGAGCTTCAAGCAAAGGGCAGGCAGCACAAAGCCCTCTTCCTAGATTTTATGAGAACAAAGTTCTTGACCCAGCATTCCAGATGAGTTCCACAGCTCTGTGAGAAAAAAACCTCTCCGCTTCCCGGCTTCTGTGTGTGAGTAATACAAGCTTCCAGCTGCTGCCTGCTCTTGATGGCTGCCTTGAGTGGCTCCATGGATTCACTCACTCATTTTCCATTTCTGAATCAAGTGGCCTCTTCTGGCTGTTCCCTCTGGATGTGCGGCTGCAACTGTGGTGGAATTATCTTGCACGTGAAATTGATCATCTTGTTCAATAATTTCCCCCATCTGTGAGATCACTTTTCTTTGGAAGGAGCACAGATATATAAGTCACTCGGCCATGTAGCTGTCTTTCAAATCTCCTGGCAGTGACGAGGCAGTGCTTCCAGTACCGCATCCATAAGTTGAAACGTCTTGCTTGGTGTTTGGTTACTTCTGGTTACCTTGTTGTTCACTGATCTCTTCAGTGTAGCGTGGACTTCACCCTTCAATCTGTTGGTTCTCAATCCTATGTTACCTTCTGAAATGGTTGAATGAAGACCAAGGATGTTTTTCAGTTTGTTCAGGGTTGGTGTTGTTTTTTTGGGGGGGAGGGGGGGAGGTACAGTGACTCTGCGTACTTCTTCTATCTTACTTTGATGCTTTCTGCATCATTCCATAATTCAAGTCAGATTCAGAAGTTCAGGTGGGAATCAGAAGAAACATGGCATAAGGGATGTCATTGCTGATGTCAAATGGATCTCAGCAGATTTGTTTGCAGAGGATAGTATAAAGATGCTTACCTGTGCTTTTGTTTCATTTTGTTTCTTCATATGTTTGAAATGAACCTGTCACTAAAGACTTCCAAGTTCATCTCTGTTTTTCTTTTCCTCCTCCTTTTGTTTAAAGTCACTCAGACCAACACGTAGGTCTGAGGGATAAAGAATCCAGAGGGTTGTTCTTTTGGCTTGTTTTTAATGAAGCATGTTGTATATAGTTACACAGTTGATCTCAACAAATGAAATCAACCAAAATACCTCCATGAAGGTGATACTCTTCCTCTTTGACCTCCTCCTTCCTCCTCCTCCAGATCGAATCTCTCCTCTCCCCCATTCCTGGACTCTTCATAGTCATCACTGTCTTGTCTGTTGGTGGGTAACCCAGGCTTCTTTTTCTCTGCTTTCCCTTATAATAATGGTGCTATTCAATACTTTCTTCGTAAGGTTAGCTTAGTTTGCTAGACATAATGTTCTCCAGTTTAGTCCACGTCTTACAGTGTTTAAGAGAGTTGACATTGTTTTTATTGATGCATCACATCCCATTTTATAAATGTACCAGGGTTTGTTTAACCATTCCTCTATAATTGGGGCTTGGGGATTATTTCTATGTCTTTGCTATTATAGAAATTGCTGCAATAAACATAGATGTGCATATGTCTGTTTGTATTGTAGTCTCTATTTCTTTAGGATATATTCCCAGTAAAGAGTGCTGGAGCATACGCCACTTATTTTTGCATCTGTTTAAGGAAGTGCCAGACTGATTTCCACAGTCCCACCAGCCATGTAATGATGTTCCAGCCTCTCCACATCCTTTCTAGAATTAATTATTTTCTGTTGTATTGAATTTCTCTAAGATGTTTACTTGTGTTTTATTGACTTTGCAAAGGCATATGACTATGTGGATCATAAAAAATAAATATAGGGCTGAGCCCCGGTGGCGTAATGGTTGAGTGCAGGACTGCGCCCATTGGCTTGGCGGTTCAAATCCAGCAGCAGCTCTCTGGGAACAAGGCTGGGTAGCTCCCACAAACACCAGAGGGCAGTGATGCCCCCCCAAAACAAAACAAAACAAAAATAAATAAATATTATAGCATAGCAAAGAATGGGAATTCCCGAACACTTAATTGTGCTCATGTGGTATCTGTGTATTGGCCAAGTGTCAGTCCATTGAACAGGCAAAGGGGACAGACACTATGTAGTTGATAATTGAGAAAGTGGCTGCATCCTTTCACCCTGCTCGTTCACTCTGTGTGTTGAGCAAATAATCGGAGCAGCTGGACTAGATGAAGGAAAATGCTGCATCTGGACTGGAGGAGGAAGACTAACTACCTGTGTTCTGTAAACAGCACAACTTTGCTCACTGAAAATAAAGGACACTTGAAATTTTTAATGATGCGCATCTAAGACTTCAACCTTCAGTATGGACTAAAAGTCGATGTAAAGAAAACAAAAATCCTCACAAAGGAAGCAACCAACAAGGCCATGATAAACTGAAAAAAGATTGAAGTTGTCAAGGATCTAATTTTACTTGGATCTCCAATCAATGCCTATGGAAACAGCAGAGGAGAAACCTAACACTGGGCAGATCTGATGCAAAAGACCCAACCAAACAATGATGCTTTGCAATGTGTGCAAAAGCTAATGAAAAAATGAAAAAAGAAAAAGAAAATAAATTTTATAACAAGAGGAGTTACTGTAAAAAAAAAAAAAAAGCTAATGAATAAGGAAGACCAGGGTCCATGTAATGTCTTTGAATTATGGGGTTGGTAAAGAATATTTAATAGACCATGGATAGAACAAGTATATCTGTCTTTGAAGAAGTACAACTAGAGTGCTCCCTTACAGGAAGGCGAGACTTTGGGCCTATTGTCTCAGGTACTTTGAGCCTATTAGCAGGAGGGACCAATTCTTGGGAAAGGACAGAATGCTTGGGAATCTTGAGGATCAGCTAAAAAGGATCCTCAACAAGGTGGATTAATGCAGTGGCTACAAAAAGGGTTCAAACAGTTTGTGATTGCATAACTCATTCTAAAGGTGATCTAACCTTGGGGGTGGGGGTGGGGGAAGGCTCTAAAATAGATGTGCTAGTGATTGTACAATTCTCCTTGATAGGACTGAACGACTGAACACTGAGTTGTATGGCATGAAAATGATTTGCCAATCAAACTGCTAGGGGAAAGGAAGGTTCAAGCATAGCAATCTTTCTAAGGGTGGCCCAGCACTGGGCATTGTTTCTGTCGTTGGACTCAGGGCCGCCAGGAGCTGGGATCAGCCGGATGACACCTGCCGACAACAGCCCCCTTCTTGGCTTAACCCCTGCTCTTCTCCAGCACCTCCCTCACCTGAATCCTCACCCAGTTCTTTTTTTCCCTTCTTGAATACCATTCATTATACAATTCTGAGAGACTAGTCCCCTCCCTTCACTTCCCCCACTGTGCCTTTGGAATGAGGCACAGAGCTTACTTTTTCTTGGAATCTCAGCCAATAAAATAAAGCTGCAAAAAACATTACCTAGGCTTCAAGGCATCCACTGAAGCAGTCTGAAAGCGTCAATCATTTCTGGAGTTTGTCACCAAACATACTTGTATGTACCAAATGTGCAATTCAGCTGCCCAAAGCAGCACGCTCAATGAGCTGTGAGCCCCAGCAAGAGAGACGCAGCAGGTGGGAATGTACTAGATGAGAGGCTCAGAGCCCGGGCCTGATAAATCCAACACGGGATGTATCCAGCAAGGAGAGTAACACGGTTCGACTGGCGGCATGGGGTGTCGAATGAGATGCTATGGGCTAACCGTCCTTTGAAGATGGAGCAGTTACTGGGATGAGCCAGGAAGGTGTTTTCATGGCCCGGCAGAGGATAAAGCTTCTGCTCTACTTCTTCTTACTTCTGGGGGGCTGGGAGGTCCATCCCCTCTTCCATAAACAAGGGGATTGCGTGGGATCACGGTGGTTACGTGCTCAGATCAGGAGGTCTGAGATTTGAACGCGTCATCTGCTTCGTGGGAGAAAGATAGACGTGCTATTTGTTTCTGTGAAAAACTACAGCCCAGAAAACCCCCTTGGGGCAGGTCTGTGTCATTGAATGTTTATAGACTTGACGGCAACGGATTCGTCATTTTTTTTTTTTTTTTGCATCACTGCCACTGGTGGTCGTGGGCGCGACCCAGTGCTGCTCCCGAGAGCCGCCGCTGGATTTGAACCGCCAAGCCCGCGGGCCGCAGTGCCGCACTCAACCACTTACGCCACCGGGGCTCAGCAAGGATTCGTCGTTTGAAAACTAAATTTCATAGATTCCGACCCACGGCAACCGTACAGGACAAGGCAGACCTGCGCCGATACCATTCTGAGGCCGTCGCTTTTTATAGAAGTAGAAGGCCTCGTCCTTTCCCCTGGGGGTTTCCAATCGCCGACTTTTCCGTTTGTAGCCCCCTTCCCTTATGATGGTCCCTGTCTTCTTTAAAATAGTGACCACCATAAATATCTCTTTAGAAGAAAATTACCAAGAACGAACAGTGTCCAGGAAAAATAAGGACAAAATATCCTCAAAATCATACTCTGCCATGAATTTTTAAAAAATGAGAATTGTCTTTTGGCTCCAGTGATTGCACACCCACCCCCTTGAGAAAGTGGAAGGGTTATTTTTCGTACTTGCCACCTGAGATGGCAGGGAGGTCTGAGGGATCGTGAGTATGGGGCAAATGACAGCCACCGTACAAGGAAATATCGAGGTAGAGAGCTAAGAAGAAATGTTTGCGTCATGCACCTGGGCTGGCATGCATTGATGTTGTGTGATTAAAGGTCTGAGAGACATAAAGGAATAAAGAGGAACGTTTCAGACCTTGGGTCTTACTATCAATTTGTCCTAACTCTGGGGGTGGGGGAAGCAACTGTGGAAAAGGCGTGGCATGGAAATCTTTGAAAAAGGAACTAAAGTGTTGTCTGTTTCTGTAACTTGAATTCTAGTTATTGTGGCACCGCCTCCAACCATGTTTGGAAGCCAATAGGGCCATGAACGGCAACCACCGTCATTGCCAGGATTAAACAGGCGACAGAGGGAAAAGCATACTCAGAGAGTCCATAGGCATCACCGAAGCGCTGACAGAGGACAAGTGCCCCCTCCAGTTTCTGGGGGAGGATAGGAAGGAATAGAGACGTCTCTTGGGTTTGCTGAAAGCTGGGAAAACAAAATGTCTTACAGCCTTTCTGTCTCATGATGAAAAAACACATAGCCTTGCTTAAAAAGAGTCTTAGCACCGTGATTTAAGATAAGAGCTGAAAGACTTTCATGTTTTACAATCTTACATTAAGAGCAAGTTCAGACAGCTTGCTATCATTAAACGCTATCATTTTCAATTACCCTCCAGTTATAAATTGCCTACCTTATTCTGTCTCTCTTCTTTTCTTTTTATCGTTTTGATCTCTTTTACAATAATATCTGCCCAGTTCTCCATATTCTCACTAGAAGTGTTGAGGAAAAATGGCACTTGTTGACACAAGTTCAATACATAAGGAAAGACACACAGACTTTCTCTCGTCAAATTTTAGCGAGGTCCTTCATTATTTCACAGACTGTAGTATGCTCTCTGTATCTTTTGCTCTATAGTTGAGTAACCTTAAGGGACTAGCTTCTCCTCCTTTGGCCTCCACTGCCTCATCCCAATTGGAAGGTGTGGGGCTGTGCCACCTCTGGGTTCTCCAGCTCCTCCCAGCATATGCCTTCCCTCCTGCTACATTTTTCCAGTGCCTATGCAGTGAATTTCTTTGGGATTTCCCCCCAAAGAAATCTTTGTCTATGACTCCATGGCTTTGCGTTCTCCCCTGAACCAAGCCCGCTCCTGCTCGAGTTGTTGCTGGAATCAAGTTTGACTCGCAGCGACTCCAGGCAACAGAGAGAGCTGCCCTCCAGCGAATCCGAGGCTGTAATTACTGTGGAAAGTGATTTTGCCCCCTCAGAGCCACTGAAGGTTTCAAAATGACCCTCAGATTCATAGATGCGCTTGTAATGCTGCCCCACCAGGGCTCCCACGAACCTGTTAGAACAGTGATTCTCAATCTTCCTCATACAGGTTCTCATGTCGTGGTGAGACCATAAAATTCTTTCCGTTGGGCTGAGCCCCGGTGGCGTAAGTGGTTGAGTGCGGGACTGCAGCCCGCGGGCTTGGCGGTTCAAATCCAGCGGCGGCTTTCAGGAGCGGCACTGGGTAGTGCCCACGACCACCAGAGGCAGTGATGCCCACACACAAAAAAATTATTTCCGTTGCTACTTCATCACTGTCATTTTGCTACAGTTATAAATCATGATGTAAATATGATATGCAGGGTATATTTTGTTTTCTTTTAAAAATCATTTTATTGGGGGTTTGTACAACTCTTATCACAAGCCATACATTCATACATTGGTTGCCCTCATCATTCTCAAAACATTTGCTTTCTACTTAGCCCTTGGTATCAGTTCCACCTTTTCCCCCTCCCTCACGAACCCTTGGTAATTTATAGATTATTATTATTTTGTCTTATCTTACATTGTCCAACATATCCTTTCACCCACTTTTCTGTTGTCTGTCCCCCAGGAAGGAGGTTATGGGTAAATCCTTGTGATCAGTTCCCCCTTTCTCCCCCACCTTCCCTTAACCCTCCCAATCAGTATTGCCACTCTCAACACTGGTCCTGAAGGCATCACCTGTCCTGTATTCCCCATGTTTCCAGTTCCTATCTGTACCAGTGTGCACCCTCTGGTCTAGCCAGATTTGTAATGTAGAATTGGGATCTTGATAGTTGGGGGAAGGGAGCATTTAAGAACTAGAGGAAAGTTGTATGTTTCATCATTGCTATACTGCACTCTGACTGGCTCATCTCCTCCCTGTGATCCTTCTGTAAGAGAATGTCCACTTGCTTACAGATGGGCTTTGGATTCCCACTTTGCACTCCCCCTTATTCACAATGATATGGTTTTTTGTTCTTTGATACCTGATCCTATTGACACCTCATGATCACACAGGCTGGTGTGCTTCTTCCATGTGGGCTTTGTTGCTTCTTAACTAGATGGTAGCTTGCTGATCTTTAAGCCTTGGAGATCCCAGACGCTATATCTTTTGATAGGCAGTCACCATCAGCTTTTTTCACCACATTTGCTTATGCACCCACTTTGTCTTCAGCGATGGCATTGGGAAGGTGAGTATCATGGAATGCCAGTTTAATAGAACAAAGTGTTTTTGCATTGAGGGAGTATTTGAGTAGAGGCCTGATGTTGCAGGATGCATTTTTATTATTATAAGTTGAACATAATTAAAGCATAGTGATTAATCACAAAATAATATGTAATTCTACATTGTGAAATATTTATTTCTGATGGCAAGTCAATGGAATTTTGTCTTGAAGCACGGTGCGGCATGGGTAACAGTCTTCACGCCGGTACTCCTATATGGACATCTCTGTATTTGGGCAGACCCACCTGGAGAAAGATAGAGAAGCGCTGTCTCTGTTCCTAAGACCATAGGAAAAAGGTGTTTTCTGATGGTCTTAAGCAGCTCCTGTGAACCCCCAAAGGGATTGCGACCCACAGCTTGAGAACCGCTGTGCTAAAGAATTAATTTCTCTTAGGAGCAGTCCTCAGTCAATCACAAATGGGAGTTTAAGTATGTAAAAGTGAAGTCCTCTGACCCATTGGCTGGTTTACAAGGGATATTTTACCCAGAGTTCCTTTGCAACTAACCATAACAGTTACTGCTTCATAGAGAGGACTTTCCCTTCCTTATCTCATTTCCCTTTGCCTTATAGTGTTGTTTTTTTATGGGTTTTTTTTGGCATCACTGCTTCTGGTGCTCATGGGTGCTACCCAGTGCTGCTCCTGAGAGCCACCGCTGGATTTGAACCGCCAAGCCTGTGGACTGCAGTCCCGCACTCAACCACTTATGCCACCGGGGCTCAGGGCCATCTTGTAGTGTTTTCAAGGAGCTTTGGTATCATAGTGAGTGAGGAGTGAGGCACTCTAAATGTGCCTCAGAATGCCTCGGGCAGTCCCACTCCTCCCGACAGAGTTGCTACGCATCAGAACTGACTGAAAGGCAGTGAGTTCGTGCCAGGTTTTCAGGGCTCCCAGCTTGCATTGAAATCCTTGCCCCCTGGTCTGCTCCTGCAGAGACCCAGACCGAGATACTGATCTCCTGAACTCACTGTCCCTCGACATTAGAAACAATTGGGTGAATTGGGAAGCAAAACATAAGACTTTATAAGAAAAGGCATACTCCTCATCTGAGAGAGTAAACAAAGTAAACAAAGTCAGTTGCTTTGTTGGGCCAACAAAGCAAAGAAGCTGTAAAAAGCTACTCTGGTTATGTAAAAAGGATTCATGAATCAATATGAGGCTTTCCACTAGTGAGAAACAGGACAACTTGACCCTCAGAAGGACGACAAAGGCAACATGAGTTTAAAATGATACCTTAAAAAAGTAATTGCACTAAAAGCAATCTGTAGCTTCAATGGTATATCTGTCAAAATTCCAACAGCCTTGTTTACCAAAATGGAAAAGCCAATCCTCCAGTTAATATGGAGAAGCAAAAGGCCCTCAACAGCGAAAGCAAACTGGAAAAAGAACAAAGCAGAACTTACATTTCCTGGTTTTAAAACATATTACAAAGCGACAGTGTTCAGAACAGTCGGGTCCTGCTACAAGGATTAAAAACCAAACCCAAACTCATCGCCATCAACTGGATTTCAATTCATAGCAATCCTATGTAGAGTTTCTGAAAGTAAACCAGAGAGCCTCATCTTTCTCCGTGGGATGGCTGATGGGTTTGAACCGCTGACCTTGCAATTCACAGTCTATGTTTACTAGACACCAGTGCAATGATAGACCAATGCAACAGAATGGAAATCCAGAGATAAACATATTTATCTATAGTAAACTAATTTATGACAAGGAAATTAAGTGTATGTAATGTGAGAAGAATAGTTTATTCGATACATCTAGGGACACCTGGATTTCTATATGAAATGAAGCTGTATCGATATATTATTCATGAAAACAAACTCAAAACTGATCAAAGACCTGAAGGTATGAACTAAAACCATAAACTCTTACACGAAAGCCTAGAGATAAACCTTTGAAATATGGTTTTTAGCAACAAATTCTAAGTTATGACAATAAGCACAATCCACAAAAGAAAAAATAAAGGGATGGAGGAGGCTTCAAAAATACATGGAAAATCCTATTACCTCTCCTCTCTATGAACTTCCTGAAGCCTTCTTATAAATAAATGTACCACCTCCAAAGTACTTCAACGATTCTTTAAATTGTGAATTAGGTGAGGGGGCTTACATTTCAGACCATGACCCCTGTATTCAATAGCTTAAAACACTCAAAAACAAAAAATCATATCATTGTGAATGAGTGGGAATGCAGAGTGGGGACCCAAAGCTCATCTGTAGACAAGGGGACATTCCCTTACAGAAGGCTCTTGGGGAGGGGACGAGGCAGTAAGGGTGCAGTGTAGCAACCATGAAACAACTTTCCTCTAGTTTTTAAATGCTTCCCCACCTCCACTATTATGATCCCAATTCTACCTTACAAATCCGGCTGGATGGGAGGATGTACAGTGGTACAGATAGAAACTGGAAACACAGGGAATTCAAGACAGAAGGACCCTTCAGGACCAGTGGAGAGAAGGGTGATAATAGGAGGGTGGAGAGAAGGTGGGGCAGAAAGGGAGAACAGATTGCAGAGATCTACATATGACCTCTTCCCTGGGAGATGACCAGTGGAGAAATGGTTGAAGGGAGACATTGAATGGTGTAAAATATGACATAATAATAATAATAATACTTTATAAAGCATCAAAGGTTCCTGAGGGAGGAGGACTCAGGGAGGGAGGGTAAAAATGAGGAGCAGATTCTAGGGGCTCAAGCAGAAAGCAAGTGTTTTGAGAATGATGAGGGAAACAAGTGTACAAAAGTGCTTGACACAAAGGATGTATATATGGACTCTGATAAGAGTTGCAAAAGCACCCAATCAAATGATGCAATAATAATAAAAAATAGTTCAAAACACACATCAACAATTCCCAGAGTTCTGCCCCATCCCGCCCCTAATTCCTCTTTTCCTTCTTGTGAACCCCCATCCTTCCTCTCTCCAAACTCAGGACCTGGCAGCCCTGTAGTCTATTGCTTCAGCTCCTCCCCACTCCACACCCTTTGCCTGCACCTTCTTGTCCTCTCCTTTGGCAACCTCCAAAGTCTGCTTCCTTTGGTCTGTACGTCTTTCTGAGAATTAACTCTTCATAGAAGTAGACTTTTTGCCTTGGAGAGGATCGTGTACTGGAACAGCTGACCTTGCAGTTAGCAGCCAAGTGCATACTCCCTTATGCCACCAGGATTCTCTGGTCTGTACATCTTTGTTTTGGTTTTTACCCTTTTAGTACTGGTCACATACAGTATTTCCTTTTGTGATGCACTGACTTCACACAGCAGAGGGTTCTCCAGACCCTGAGGTGTTTTGTGATTTCATCATTGTTTTGTTAGTGGTGCATGTATTATTTTGTGTGTGTGTGTGTGTATCAAAGCTTCTTTATCCATTCTTCTCCTGATGAATATTTGGCCTGTTTCCCACTTCTTGCTCTTGTGAGCAGTGTGGCTGTGAACATGGGAGGACACATGTTTGTTTGTGCTATAGTTTTGACTTCTTTAACAGAGTTGTTGCTAAATTCCCTCACAACAATTTTATAAACTTGCTCATCAAAGGGCCTTATTACCAAAGTGAAGAGATGATACAGATTACACAAAAATGTGGAGGTGGCCACATATCTGATAAGAACGTAATATCCACAATATACAAAGAACTCCTACAACTTAGCAATTAAAAGACAAACAACCCAATTCAAAAAACAGGCTTAGAATTTGAATAGACATTTTACAAAAGAAGAAATTCAAAAGTCAACAAACACATCAAAAGCTGCTCAATGTCACTAGGCATTAGGGAAATACATATCAAAACCACAAGGAACTATCCCTTCATATCCACTAAGATGGCTATGATTTAAAAAGCAGAAAATAGCAGGTGTTGGTGAGGATGTGGAGAAATTGGAACCCTCCTCTATTGTTGGTGGGATTAGAACATGGCACAGCTGCTGTGGAAAACATTTTGGCAGTTCCTCAAAGTTTAATCAAAATTATCATGCAATCCAGCCATTCTAATTTTAGTTATATAGGCAAAAGCAGGAACACAAAGAGCTACGTGTACACCAATACATATGGCCGCACTATTCACAAGAGCTTAAGAGGTGCAAACAGGCTCAAAGCCCTCATCAGGAGATGAATGGATAAATACAAGTCAGTCCCAAAGGCAATGAAATATGAGTCAGCCATCGAGGGAAACGCAGTCCTGATACACGCTACCACATGAATGAGCCCTCACAACATGATGCCAACTGAAATACGTCCATTGCAAAAAGACAAACAGTCTAGGATTACCCTTATCTCAAAGGTCTAGAGCAGACAAGTGTATAGAAACCAAAAGTTATTCATGGTTGACGGGGGACAGGTGGAAGGAGGGGGAGGGGGACTTGTTGCTTAGGGGACATGGATGGAGACATTTGGAAATGAAGACTGGTGATGGTTGAACAACATGTCGCTATTAAAGAATGATACATATGAAGAATGTCAAAATGGAAAATGCTTTTCATTTATACATTTTCCACAATTGTAAAATATTGTCATGGTCATCACAAGGCACACATTCATAATTCTAAAAACAGGTACAAAAAAAGTAAAAATGAAATTCTTATCTTGCCTCTCCAATATGAATTATATTTGAGCCACTACCATCAAGTCAATTCTGAGTCATAGTAACCCTGTCCAGGACAGAGGAGGACTGCTCCTTATGGGTTTCCTTGTGATTTAGCAGAAGCCAGTGCCACCAGAGCCCCCTGAGCTGTATCTTAGGCTCTCAGAACTGGTGATGGGAAGTTTTTCATTATGGGGAAATCCTCTCTAATAAATGCAAAAGAAATTAGAGAATCATAAAAGCATCATTTTATTACCCTTGGCATAGTAGGACATGCATTGGACTGCTATCATCAAGGTCAGCAGTTCAAAGCCATAAACCACTCCACGGAGAAAGAGGAGACTATGCATACCTGTACAGATTTACAATCCCAGACACCGAGAAAGAGGAGACTATGCATACCTGTACAGATTTACAATCCCAGACACCGTATACAGGGCAGTATGAGTCAGAATCTTGTGATGGCAGTGGACTTGGTAACACAATAAAGAAAAAGCTCCCAATTGTTGCTCTCTGATAGTGTTCGATGTCTCGAACTGCAGCTACCCAGTAGCTCCAGCAAAGAAAAACTGACCATCTACTCCTGTAAAGACTACAGATTAGAAAAGTCTATATGGCAGTAAATCAAAAGCGACTTGATGGTGCCTAAGAACAGTTGTTATTGTATGCCATCAGATTGATATTGACTCACAGAAACCCAATGGACAGCAGAGAATTGCCTCATAGGTTGAATTTTTCTGGGTGATATAGCCAGGGCTTTCTCTCCCAGACCTCTACCTGGGTTTGAACTGCTGACCTTTTGACTAGTGGCCACGATCTTAATCATTGTGCTACCAGGAATCCTTAAGAGCGAGACTCCAAACACACCACCATGGAGTCAGTTCTGCCTCATAGTGACATTTTATTGGGTTTCTGTGACTGTAAGTCATTACAGAAGCAGACAGGCTCAGATTTCTCCTGGGGAGTGACTGGTGGGTTTGAACCAGTGACCTTGAGGCTAGAGACTAGGCAATGATTACTAATACTGAACTCATTATATAGAAATTTGATAAAGAAGTACATAATGAAGGGTATAATGATCCTGCTTGAGCTCACTGTAAGAGACAACCAACATCATATGCTTCGTGATGTGATATAATATGGAGTATAGGAAACCATTTGAAATATCCTTGTTCATAAACTGGATCCACATCAAAGCAAGTCAGCAGACCTATCAATTTACAGTATATTAGAGGAACAGAAGAACAACTTAACACCACATGGAAAAAATGATCAAATTAATATTTTCGGTTTCTTGGTGATGTACTGCAGCAACCATTTTACAATTATCTTCTGCAAAATTAAACTTGAGTGGGTTACCAATGATATTATTTGATAATTTCTATATTCTACTGGGTCACTTTCTTTGGGATGGGCACAAATATGGATCTCTTCCAGTCTGTTGACATTGTGTTTTGGCAAGGAGCCATGAGTGCTTCTAGGGTTGCATTATTTGTTGAAACATTTTTAACTGCCGTCAATTCTGTTTTCACTATAAATCGGACTTTTTTCTTCAATGTTGTCATTTCTTGATCATATGCTGCTTCCTAGAATGACTGCATATTGACCAGTTCTTTTGGGGTACAGTGATTCGGTATATTCTTTCCATCTTCTATTGATGCTTATTGCATCGTTCAATAGTTTGCCCATAGAATCCTCCAGTATTTCAGTTCAAGGTTTGAATGTTTCCTTTGGTTCTCTCAGCCTGAGATATGCTAAATAAGCATGTTCATTGCTTTTGGTTTTCTAACTCCAGGTCTTTAAACATTTCTTTATAAACTACTTTATCTTCTCCAGCTGTCCTTTTGAAATCTTCTGTCCAGCTTCTTCATCATTTCTTCTTTACTGTGTACTCCACGGTCAAGAGTAAGTTTCAGAGCTTTGGCTGACCTGGAAACTGGAGGGCTCCTTAGGTCTCATACCCTAGGGTTCCTTATCAGGCGGGAACTGCCCCGGGGGGGGGGGGGGGGGGGGGGGGGGGGGGGGGGGGGGGGGGGGAGGATATCGTGGTGGGGTGAGGAAGCCCCTCAAGGAGGTGGGCTGACCCAGTAGCGGCAACAATGGGCAGGGACTGAAGGGAGGGGCCCGGATTGGGCAGTGTGTCGTTGTTGTGCAGAGGGTTGATGTAGAACCAACTCAGTGGTAGCTGACAACAACAGAATTGCAGATCGTCTACGAAGAAAGCCAAAACAACCCAACCCGGCCCATTGAGTTGATTTTCATGCCAAAGACCAGATACCCTCTCCCGGGCAGCTCTCCTGGGCAGCGCTCTCAGGGCCCCTCTATGAAGACGAGGGACCATTTTCTCAAAATTAATGGCATCGAATAAAAAGAGGACAAAAGAACCGTTGCAGCGTAAAAGAGAATTAATCAAATGTTAGGTGAACCTTACAAACCCAAGTGTGAAAGAGTCATTTTTGTGGCTGCTGTTCGAAAGTTTGCTTTACGCCATTTAGCTTTTTTGAAAGACTTACGTGAAAACTACCCGTTTTCACTCACCAAAAATAAAAGGGAGGAAGGTTTTCACCTTAACTAAGAAAGGCAAAAAGCGATTTGTTGAGCAGCCCGCCACTCCAGACAGCGGGCTCACTTCACCCCTGCCCTCAGCAGCGAGCGTGAAGTCGGGGTTGCGCTCCGTCCCGGGGACCGCGTCTCCGCACCAAGCTGCCGTCACGTCTGCACCTGTGAACACTGTCTGGGAGTGCGGCTCAGGTTTTAGGTGCTATTTGGGATGATGCATAGGTTATTCTGCTCTGGTGGATGAGACCGGGTTCACGAGAGAAACAAATCTACAGACCCTCATGTGTGTAAGGGAGAGATTTATATCAAAGAGCGATTGTCGATTAAGAAAACAATCCAACCCAGCTCAGATCCAGTCTGTAAGTCTGATATTAGCTCACCCGTCTAATACGCGTCTATAAATCCCTCTCTAGACTCTCGCAGCACGTACAATCATGCTGTGTTGGGGACGCTTATCTGTAGCAGTGTGCATGTTCTGGTCTACTCCGATTTGTGAGGTAGGATTGAGATCATGAGAGTGGGGGGAAGGAAGTACCAAAGAACTAGAGAAAAGTTGTGTGTTTCGCATTTTTTCATGCAATTTTTGTGGTAAAATGAGGTACCTTGGTGGATATTTGGGTCAACTTATACTTAAGTATGCACAGGTATTGTATCAATAATATGATTTCTTAATTCTTTAATGTGTTTTAGACAATATCAACTTACTTCATGTGAAAATTGATTTTGTTTCTTTTTTTTTTGGTGTCGCATCATTGCCTTGGTGGGAGTAGGAAGCCCAGCCTTGCCCAGCCTGGAGAGCTGCTGCTGGATTTGAACTGTCAACCCTGTGGGCCGCAGTCCCACACCACATAAGATTTAGTTTCTTATAATCCCTCAAAACCTACTTCTTCTTTTCCCACCTTCCCAAGAAGAATTGTATCAGTTTTTTTTTTCTTTTTGGGAAAACAATCAGTTCTTACATTATTATAGAGACTTTCAAGAGTCTGTAGGAACAATAGAATGAAAAGATAACGGAGGGCTGAGCCCTGGTGGCATAAATGGTTGAGTGTGGGACTGTGGTCTGCAGTATTGGTGGTTCAAATCCAGTGGCGCCTCTCAGGAGCAGCGCTGGGTAGCCCCACGACCACCAGGGGGCAGTGGTGCCCCCCCCAAAAAAATTTTTTTTAAAAAAGATAGTGGAGTAAGTATGTAAAGTTGTGATCAGTGCTGAGCCAAATACCATAATAGAACATATCTTCTTTCACCTACAGATTTTCTTTGTTTTTCCTGGAAGCTAATCATTGTTCCCTAATAATTTGTAATTTGCTTAGTAATTTTTCCTAAATGTTCCAATAGACCTGTTAAATGCCCCAAAAGAATTTCCTCAGATACTCAAATTCATCTGACAAATGTATATATTCTAACTGCCCCCCAGCCCTCTCCCCACCCCCACCTCCTTACCTTGCCTGATGTCTTCCTCTCCCAAATCTCCAGCCCTGTTCTCTAGCCCGACTGGTTTGCTCTGTGAGCTGGTGATCACCCAAGGTCCCTCCTTTTCCTTAACCATTCTCCTACATTGGATTCCGTCTGCTGGGTCATAGGTCACCTTTCTCCGGCCAGTCTGCTCCCTCACAAGCAATACCTCACTGGATTTCTCCCGGGTTACTTTTGCCTATTTTAGAGCTCACTTAAAGCTCACTGCCACTGAGTTGATTCTGACCCACAGCCACACTCAGAGGACAGAACTGACCTCATAGGACGGAGTAGAACTGCCCTCCGGGTTTCGGGAACTGTATCTCTTTAAGGGAGCAGAAAGCCTGATCTTTCTCCTGAGGAGGGACTGGTGGGCTTCAAATTATTGACCTTGCATTTTGCAGCCCAGCTGGCAACCCTCTATGCCACCAGGGCTGTATTTGCCCACTTCAGAGCTTTCTATCTGTGGAAAAGTACTCATCTTTAGATGGGAATGGTTATTTTGCAGGGTTCTTTAGGGAGTTAGAAAGAATGATTAGTTTATTGAGGATCTTCCATGTAATAAGCAATGTTAAAGCACAAAACAGGCTGAGCTCCAGTGCCATAGTGGTTGTGTGCGGGATTGCGGTCCACAGGGCTGATGGTTCAAATCCAGCAGCAGCTCTTCAGGAGCAAGGCTGGGCTTCCTATTCCCACCAGGGTAGTGAAGCCCCCCTCCCACACACACACAAAGCACAAAATAAATGTCACTCGTTTTTTAGATGATGTTAAGTTTATATTGTGTTTAGGGAGTGGTAAGATTATTGGAGAAGGTGCAAAAGCAGGATCTCTCCCTTTCTTTGCATTTATTTCTGCTAGTTGGGCAACATTCAAAAGGGGGCATGGAACAAGAGATATCATTGCTGGTGTCAGATGGATCTTGGCTGAAAGCAGAGGATTCTAGAAAGTGATTTACCTGTGGTGTATCGACGATGCAAAGGCATTTGGTTGTGTGGATCATAATAACCTAGGAAGAGTCTTGAGAGGAATGGACATTCCATAACACTTCATTGTGCCCATGCAGAACTTACACAGTCATCACGGGGTGGCTGTGCACACAGAACCAGGGCAGAGTGCATGGTTCACCCTCAGCAAAGGTGTGTGTCGGGATTGTACTTATCCAGTCTGTGTGCTGAGCAAATCATCTGAGAAAGGTGGATCCTACAAAGCAGAATGTGGCGTCAGGATCAAGTCCTCACTTTCAGCAAGCAAGGCTGTGTTTATAGATGGCAAATTCAGTATTAAGGCATTGGAATTTCTTGTTTTGTCATGTGATGGCGGGGACGAAAGTCCCACTGATCTTTGGTTTGCTCTGAGGCTCACAAACCTTAGTATTTTTTGGTGCCAGAAACCATAGCTGGCCTGCTTTCCTCACAGCTGTCCTAAGTGCTGATGAAGAGCAGGGAGAGAGTCCCTGGCGGGTGCATGTGAGTGAAGCAGGAGGCCTCTGAGGGTTTGGCTGAAGTTAGTACCAAAACATGTGGGCTTGCTTCTGGCGACTGTTATGAGCGCCTGCCACAGTTTTATTGTTCACTTTCACAAATTGATGGTGATTATATTTGGGGGTACCTTTTCTGCTCCCAGAATCAAACAAGAACCCCAGCATGGGTTTCAAGCTTGGGAAAATACTTGTGGTCTTTATAGTAGAAGCTCAGATGAGAAATAGATTGAGAAACACACGATCTAGTCAAAAGCAGACCATGTGCAACAGGAAGCTTGGTGAGGGCTCCTAAGGCAGTGTGGCGCAGGCTTGGGGTGGATCATCCAGGAAGCACCACTGCGGAGGACCGAGGGGTGCAGGAGCACAGGCCTGACACGCTTGGGAACTGCCACCCACCTGCTGAGTGGGCAGGGTAAAAACACTCCCTCCCACCCCCACCCCAGTCAATCCCGCTCTCATTTCCTTCAGGGCTCCTCTCCCAGGAACTCTCCCCTAGAATTAGTCATAGGGCTACTGGACACCAAATCCTACGGACTCTGGAAAAAATTCCTCTCACTCTTCCGGGATGAGACGGTTGGAAATGTGAGCCTGCTTCTTTCTCTATCAAGTCATCCTATTGCAGTAAGCATGAATTTTTGATGGCTTACGTCTGCAAAGCTGTGCCTTTTCTTCCACCCTAGAAGTATTGAAGGGAGCGGATGGAAGGAGAAGTTCAGGCGCAGGGATTTAAATGATACAGGAGCACAAAAGTCTTCCCCAAATAGCTGACATGGGGCTCCACTGTAGTCACTAAAGAGAATCAAGGTTTCAGTGGAAGAGGCCGAGGGAAGGAGGGAGTCATAATAGGTTGAGAGGTTGATGGTGTCTCTTCAATCTGAAGCCTTGGGAAGGGAAGAGGGTTTCATGGGAACCAGTGATCATGTGGTGGGGGTGGTGGAACACTGTACTGGAAAGAAGCCCTGGTGGCATGGTTCATATCCTGGGCTATTAGCTGCAAGGTCCGTCGGCAGTTTGAAGCCACCATCCACTCCGAGGGAGACTGAGGAGGCTTTCTACCTTTTTTGGGGGGAGGTGGTCTGGTTTCTTTTTCCCCCCCAATAATTTTTTTTTTTTAAGCACCACTGTCCTGGTGGTGGGAGTAGGAGGCCCAGCCTTTGCTCTTGTGAGCAGGAATTGAACCTCCATCCCAGTGGGCCACAGTCCTGCGCACAACCACTACGCCACCGGGTCTCAGCCCCCCCCCCCCAAAATAATTTTATTGAGGGTTCTTACAGCTCTTATAACATTCAACACATCATTCATATTAAGCACACTTGTACACATTGCCACATTCATTTCCAAATATTTTCTATTTGCTCCCTTGGCATAAGCTCCTCTTTCCCCTTTTCCCCTAGTTCTTTAAATTCCAGGTCCCATATTCGCCCTCTCCCCCATGACCCCCTAATAATTTACAAATTGTTATTCTCTCTTCATATCGTACACTGTCCATGATGTCACCTACCCCGCCCCCTGCTGTCCTCACCCGAGAGGTCACATGTAGATCCCTGAAATTAGTTGCCCCTTTCTACCCCACCATCCCTTCACCCTCCCAGTATCACTACTACCCCCAATAGTCCCAAGGGAGCATCTATCCGAAATTTCCCATGTTTCCGACTCCAGTGTACATCTCCTGGTCTAGCTGAATCTGTCTGGTAGAATTGGGATCATGATAGTGGGTGGGAGGAAGCATTTGAGAACCAGAGGAATGTTGGACGTTTCATTGCTACTATACTGTACCTAGACTAGCTCATCTCCTTGCTGCAACCCCTCTGTAAGAGGATGTCTCTTCACTAGTTAATGGGCTTTGGGTCCCCAGTCTGAACTCCCCCTCATTTATAATGATATAATTTTTAGGTCTTTGATGCTTGATATTGGATCCCTTTGACACCTTGTGGTCGCTCAGGCTGGTGTGCTTCTTCCATGTGGACTTCCTTCTTAGCTAGATGGCCACCTGTTTACCTTCAAGTCTTTAAGATCTCAGATGCCACATATTTTGATAGCCAGGCACCATCAGCTTTCTTCATCACATTTGCTTATGCACATATTTGTCATCAGCAATCATATCAGGAAAGTGAGCATACAATGTTATGATCATTAGTTCTGGCTTTCTACCTCTTATAGCTTCTGAGGCCTTCAAGGCAGTTCGACCCTGTCCTCAAGGGTTGCTGTGAGTCAGAACTGTCTTGCTGACAATGGGAGACAGTGCTTCTAAATGAACATAGACAAGTGCTGCCAAGAGAGTACTGTGTCCTCCAAAAATGCACACTGTCTTAAACCTCTGCCCCTGTGCATGCAAGAGGCCTTTGCTCTGCTCACAAGACTCCATCAGTGCAGAGTGGGTTCTCACCTACCACACGGACCACAGAGAAGGATGCAGGATGCTAGGGGAAGACACACACACACACACACACACACACACACAACCAGACTGAGGAGCAGCAGCTGCACAGAAACAAGGGCCTTGCTGCTTCAGAGATGACAGAGAACCCTCCCTTCCAGCTGGCCCTCGGAATTGGAGCTTCTCATGTCTCAGTCATGCAGGGGTTCCCAGGAACTAGGATGAGCATGACGGCACACCCCACCCCACCCCACCACACCACGAGACATAAAAAGAAAACTTCCTTTGGTTCCGAGGTTTCAAAGGAGTCTGATTTGGATCCCTCAAGGTCAAGGATATCAAAAGAGGTATTTTGACGTGGTGTAAAGCAAAGCTCACAGACCTCTCCGAGGAGGGTTAGCAAGGAAAGCACCATGCTGAGAAGAGTGCAGATGCCAAGAAGAGAAACGACGTCAAGAAATGCTGGCTTCACATTCCAATGTTCTTGTTCAGTAAAGCGAATGCCTTTAGACTGTTCTGTAACGAATGCCAGGGTTGGGATTTTTAGTTGCTGCTGTCAAATATGTTGCAAACAGTTTCCTAATTTGGCTTTTCATTTTGCTTGTGATTTTTTTTTGGGCATCACTGCCCTCTGGTGGTGGGAGTAGGAGGCCCACCCTTTGCTCCTGTGGAGCCGCTGCTGGAATTGAACCTCCATCCCAGTGGCCCGCAGTCCCGCGCACAACCACTATGCCACCGGGGATCAGCTGTATTTTTTTTATTGCTGGAATTTTATATTTTTCATATGACCAAATTTTAATCTTTTAAAAAAATCATTTTATTGGGGGCTCTTACCACAATCTGTCCATCCATCCATTGTACCAAGCACATTTGTACATATGTTGCCATCACCTCCACCCCCCACACACACTTCATGAGCCCTTGATAATTTATAAATTTTTATTTTTTTCCATGTCTAACACCGACCACTGTCTTCTTTCATCTACTTTTCTGTTGTCTGTCCCCTTGGGAGGGGATTATATGTTGATCCTTGTGATCATAAACCTTAACTTTTAAAAACTTAAATACTTCATTGGTTAATTTCACAAGGACATTTACAGTATCCTATGTATAAATTTCTTCAGCACAATTTCATAATGAGTTTATTTCCACAACCTAAGTACTGGTTGTAATATCCCAAATGGACTCTGCTAACTATAATATCGGTGCCATCTTGCCTTGTGTCTCAGCTGTGCTGTGGTTCAAATAATGTTATAAAAACCCAATGCAACACCTATCACTTTATCCTTTAAAATCAGTTTTATTTCCCTGACCCACTGACATGTATTGGTCATTATGTAGTCCTAAATCTCCCATTTGATGTCTTTCATTTTGAATATCCGCTTCAGCTTAGCATGGCATCCCTTGTCCATTATTCTGATACTCAATTGTTGGCTCCAGTGGCCTGATGACAGGGGCAGTCATTCAGTCTCCTTGCATCCAAAACCCTTCCAAATAAAGCTTCTATTGTCCTTAGAATTTAAATTTCTCTTCCTGTATGATTTCAACATTCGCCTCGTGTTTCCCCATGCTGCCACTTCATCTCCTAGATATTCAGGCGGGATACATCCAAGGTTGCATTTGGCATTTGCGAACCTGTTTAAATTTCCTCATCTTCAACCTGAACTTGCATGTGAACAATCGAGCATCTGTTACTATAGTTGGCACCTCACCGTGTTTCAGATAATAATGAGCTTCTCCATCGTCTCTTTCTGTCGATGGAGTAGATTTGATTCTGTCCGTTGGTCATACGCACATTCAGATTGAAGTTGAAAGAAAATGAGCACAAGTCTAGTACCTGACTATTTCCCACTGGAATTTAAAGACCATCTCAAGAAAAGATTTAATGCAATGAACACTATTAATCAAAGACTAAATGAGTCATGGAATGACATCTCAAATCTCATATATAAACAAACAAAAAATATATATAAAGGAGAAGGAAAGAAAAGACTAAAATACCAGAAGAGATTATGCAACTTGCTCTTGAATGTGGAATAGTTGGTGCATGGAAGAAACGATGATGTAAAAGAGCCAAACAAAAGTGTCAAAGGGCACATCGAGGAGACAAAGTATTATAATGAACTAGGCAAGGATGCAGAGTTAGAAAAGCAAGAGATGACCGTGCTCAGCATTTCTCAAGATGGAATAAGCACGGGAAAACTCATGTTTTCCATTTCCACGCTGAAGGATTCTATGGGGGAAATAATGAACAGTACAGGAGCAAAAAAAGAAAATGGAAGAAATACATGGTCACTGTACCAAAAAGAATTGACTAGCATTCCATAGTCTCAAGAGACAGCATACGATCCAGAACCAATGGTGCTGCTCTTTCGGCTCACTTTAAAGTTGTACTAGTTTTAAAATATTTTCTACTTTTTACTGAGGTTCTTCTCTACTTGTTATTGTTGTTCCCTTTTGTTTTTTTGTGTATTTTTCAAGATATGAAACTCAGAATGGGTGAATGTATAGAGATAATAACTAGATAATAATAGTTTCTTGAGGGCATGGCAAGGGAGGTTGTGGGGAGCTAAGTACAAAAAAGAAGACAATGGCTTAAAATCGACTGTGGTGATGATTGTACAACTCTTCATGACACAAGTGAACTACTGAATTGTGTGGATTAATGTGTGGGATTGTGTGAACTAGTGATGTGTGGATTATGTGCCAATGAAATTGTTTAAAAGGAGAAGGTGAAGGAGGAAGGATCAATGGCGTTGAAAGAAATTCAAGCTCCACTGACAGTATTGGGGTTGGGGGGACGTCCTCTAGAAACTGGTAGGACACTTAGTGAAATGTTTCAATAAAGTTAAGCAGATATTGAGGCACTTACTAGCCAAGAAATCTGGAAGATAGCACCCTGCTAACCAACCGGAAGAGATCAGTATTTGTGCACATTGCAAAGAAAGATGACCAAAATGAAGGTAGAAATGATCACACAGTACCATTTATATTACACAGGTGAGAAAGTTCTGAAGATATTAAAAAAAAACAAACAGCTTCAGTACAACACGGACAAGGAGCTGCTATGAATTGAAGTCAGATTCAGAAGAGGATATAGAACAAGGGGTATCCCTACTGGCATCAACCAGATGTTGGCTGAAAGTAGAGAACACTAGCAAAATGTTTACTTGTGTTTTATTATTTTTTTTATTATTTATTTTTTTGTGGGCATCACTGCCTCTGGTGGTCGTGGGCACTACCCCGTGCTGCTCCTGAGAGCTACCGCTGGATTTGAACCGCCAAGCCCACGGGCTGTAGTTCCGCACTCAACCACTTACGCCACTGGGACTCAGCCCTACTTGTGTTTTATTAACAATGCAGACTTTCAACTATGTGGATCATAACAAACTACGAATAGTCTTGAGAAGAGTGGGAATTCTAGAACAGTTCATTGTGTTCCTCTGGAACTTGTACATAGATGAAGAGGTGGTATACAAACAAAACAAGGGAATACTGCATGGTTCAAAACCAGGCACGGGGTAAGACAGCGTTGTAGCCCCTCGCTCTGTTCACTCTGTACAGGGAGCAAACAATCAGAGAAAGCAGAATATATGAAGACGGTGGCGTCAGGATTGGAGGAAAATGAAGCCAAAGTGGATTTCAAACTTTTCTCTTAAATATATCAATATCTTGAAATATATTCGTGTGTTTTCCATAACTTCCTTTCATAATAAAGAATATCGCTTGATAGGCTCTAAAGAAATTAAGAATACAAAATGAACAGACATATATACACCTATGTTTACTGTAGGGACTTCCGCCAAGAGCAAAAGCATAGGAACAATCAAAAGCTCCAACGACAGAAGAAAGCATAAACATTCATACGATGGCATTTTAAACATCAATAAAAAACAGTAACTCTTAAACACCCAAGGATGTGGACCAAACTAGAGAACATATCCTTAGCAAACTCAGTCAATATTACAAAGACATTTCGCCATTGTTATAAGGGTAAACAAAAAGGAAATGTGATTTATTCACCAGTAGACGTGGCTTTGATGACTGTGTTTTGAGGATTAACTGAGTTTTAATTCACATAGGGTCCCTGTAACAGATTTCGCACTCTCACCATTATCCATAGCTTTGTGCAAGCCAGGTGTTTAGAATTTAGGCACTGGTACCATTCCCTCTTCCGTGTTCCAAGCTTATTATTTGCAATCCTTGGGTCACATCGTCTGCTGTGCTTCTTTTGTGTGGACTTAGCTGACTGACACCTCACTTAGACGGCCCATGCGGAAGATCGAAGATATGCAATAAAATGTCAATGATGTTTCCAAAAGGGAACGAGGGACTTGGAAAAACAATCATCGTATGAATGAATTTGATTTTCACTTGATTATAGCCCTAATATAAGAACAATTGGTTCTTACGACATGGCCCTGCCTGGTACTCACTCTCTCGAGAAGATCACTGAAGACATGGGTGACATGGCAAAGTGAGGTGAAGAAATCAGATCGTACCTGGCTATCATGAACAACAGTGTCTAGGGTCTGAGGTTTGCCTCAAAATTAGCTATGCATTTTTAAGTTAGATCTATCTCCTACACTAGATGATTGGTTCCTAGATTGCAGTAGCTATTGCAATTTATTTTTATACACTCTATACCAACTGCTTTGCATTTAAAAAGTGATGCATAGTTCCCAGGAAAGATCTACTGTTAACAGTAAGGTTAACACACATGTAATTTCCCACTATAATATAAAGCTATCACAACATTTAACAGTCTCCTTTTGATTCCTGAGTGAAGTCTCAGAACACATTTAATACACTTCTACATACAAGGAGCTTTAAATTATGTGAGGGTTAATTGACTTATGTCCAACTTACTGAATGCTTACCGTCAGTATAGCTAAACAAAACTTGTAGAAAATTGAAAGTCGGTGGTCCTTGTTGATTAAAAGTGTAAAACCTTGTTTAGGAGAACATACCTTTAGACCCCTGAAATTAGGGATGTTATATATGTCGTTGCTTCCATGCTCCTGGGAAACAGGATGGAGGGAATTAGATGCTGGAGCTAGCTGAGGAATGAATGAGCCATGGATAAGGCACTGAACTCTGCTCAGGAGAGATGCAGGAAGGGAACTTGATGAGCAGGAGAAAAAGGACATTAAGAAGAATAAAAACCAAGTAAGAAATAAGAATGAGCTGGGTGTGGAAACAGTGAGCCTGACCACATTATGGTCGTTTTGTTTTCGAAAACTAGCAAGAAGCCAGTTTGGAAGGATCATGGAAGCTTAAGGTCAGACCTTACGATATAAGCCCTGATAATCCATGTATGCCACTTAAAATATAGTCAGCATTCCATAATGATTAGCTGTTATTTTTGTGGTGGCTAGGAAACTCTGTCCTATGATAGTCAAGTTGGAGACTGCTTTCACAATCCCTAGGTTCAGAAACTTAATTCACAGAAACTTGGTCTCAGATGTCGATATCTTAGGAACCGACTTGTAAATCTGAACGCCAACTTTAAAATTGAAGATGAAAATGTACCTTATAAGGTTGGCTGACATCACATTTTCTTATATCACAGGTACCTGGATGCTCACATTATCACCAGAAGCCCACTTTGTGATGGAACAGTTAGCCTAAGAAGTAGCTCTCTCTCTTCAGGACAGATGGGAATCGATCGTCACTTCGAGGGGCTCCCTCATGCCTGTTTCCTTTGGGCCAGTTCACTCATGTCTCCTCTCTTTAGGGTAGATACATACAGTTCAACTGATTACCTAAAGACGTATTGTTCTTGCTGCTGGGTATTGAGTCTGATTCGTAGCAACCCCATGTGCCAAAGCAAAGTGACCCGTAGCTTGATGTATTTCAACTATGGCCGTTGGCAAAGAATACGAAAAGTACCAGATTTCCAAAAAAACAAACAAATCTGTCTCGGAAGGAGGCCAGCCAGAATGTCCCTTAGAAACAAGGATGGTGAGACTTGTCTCACGTACTTTGTACCTCTCAGGAGAGACAAAGTGCAGGAGCAGTGAAAAAGAGGAAGACACCCCCCCCCACACACACACACACACCGCCCCGAGAAGGGCTGATCCTACGGTCGCACCAATGGTGTCAAACATAAGCACTGTGATGATGACGCGGGACTGGGCAGGGTTTCCTTCGGTTGTACATCAGGTTGCTGAATCAGAACCAACCCCGTGGCACACAACAACAACAACAGCAACAGCAACAACAACAGGTTTTCTTGGCTACAGTCTTTATGGATGCAGATTGCCCAGTCTGTCTCCAAACAGAGGTAGGAGGTGGGTTTCAATTGTCAACCTGTTGGTTAGCAGGCAAAGGGGTTAACATTTTGTGCCACCAGGGCTCCTTCAAAATAACACACGACATTGCACCAGGGCTCCTTCAAAACGACACACAAAATTTCACGGGGGCTCCTTAAAAGGCAATTTAAATGTTTAGATTACTGAGACTTTGATAGAGTTGCACACTCAATCGTTCTCTTAAACACATAATAGATCACAGGTTGTACTGGCATCTAAATCTAAAGACTGGGAAAATGCCCTGCCCTCTGGAGCGTTAAGAGCTTAAGTGGGGGTGAGTGGGAGACACCTCTGCACAGATAATGTAGTTTATAGTAGATACCAAACTAAAAACACTTCAATCTACACTTTAAAAAGATGGTAAAGCCGAAGAGTAGACTGGGGAAAACGAGAGACAAGACTAAATGGCACAATGTGCCATTCTCAAACTCAGCATGTCTAAACAGAATTCACTGGTATTTCACGGCAACCCTCGTATTTGTCTTCCTCCTCCTGTATTTTTGGTCACACTTTACTTTCATATAAAGAAAGGTTGAAAAAATACATGAGGCTTGAAATGGAAAGATGATAACCAGTCTAGCTTAGTCATGGTATGGATCATTCAAATATGCTCTATGTTCTAGGGTGCAGATGGAGTAGGAGGTCGTAGGCCTGGACTCTCTGTAGTGCAGAAGTAAACTGAAGGTGATGGAGTTGAAAGTATTATTGTGCTCCTTTTCTGAAAGTCTGGATGAGTTGACAAAGAGGACATTAGGATAAGAGAAGGTTTTTTGTTAGTTTAGTTTGGGAAAGACTAGGGGAAGTTTACAGATAGAAGAAGACCCTAACAGAGTGTAAGAGCAGATAATAGAACAAAATCCTGAATGGGTGGAATTGGAAGGCGCCCAGATAGAAGAGCACAGAAAATTAATTTTAGTTTAAAGGTCATGTGATTGTTTCGATACTCTTTGAAGAGCATTCTCTAGGCAATTAAAGTATGCTTCTCACTTACTACCTCATAATTTGAAAGTCACTGCATTTAAGGCAATAGTGAAAAAGCTGTTCTCTGACCATTTTGTGTATTGCTGACCCCAGTCTGACAAATAAAGCGTGGTGAGGTTTGAGTTGAGTATAAAGGCTGGCTGTGATGGCTAAAGTTATGTGTCAACTTAGCTAGGCCATGATTCTTAGTGGTTTGACAATTATATAATGATGCAGTCTTCCTCTGTTTTCACATAATATCAGTTTTTACATGATGACTGAGTCTTTGGAACTTAACCATGGGAGTGAGGATTCTGACAGAGGAATTCTCAATTAGGCAGAGGTCCTTAAAAATGTTTTCTTTTGACATTAAATATGTATTTTTATTAATTTCATTTAATGAAAAGGTTGGTATTTAGTGCAAAGATTAGCATAAGACTAAACAATTAAAAAAGTCCAAGATATTCAATAAATTTCAATGGATTGTACCCTGATTGCAAATGATCTGTACTAAAGAATACATATTTCTATAATTCAAAGCCTTTCTCATAGAATACTGACTTCAAGTTGTGGGGAAGACTTGCTCTCTTCCTCATCAATTAAATGGCATTCAGTGCAAAGGACTTTCATAAGTTTCTGCCTCGGCTTCAATGGTGGATATACAAAAAGAAACAAAACATACCCCAGTAGCCGTCAAAATAACCCAGTTTGCTTACTTGGAGAAATAAGACAGGCAGACAGAAAATTCAGGATCAAAATTGATGGACAATTCCAGATAGACAGGTCAAGCTCCACCCACATTCTACAATATTTAATATAACCAAGCAATATGAAGGGGGAAAATGGTGCCAGATTACTGAGTGTAATTTTGAAATGAATGAAACCAATTCTATTTATTCCCTCTAACAGTAAGCATGCACATAAAATGCTTTCTCCATTGATTTATTCCAGACTAGATAAAATTTACTATATTGTTTACTTCAAAGTATTTTAATTCATAATACTGATTAACCTACAGTTCAAGATGACATTCAACATTTTCCTTCTACTTTAGATTTTCCTCTGTATAGTTTTATAAAAAGGACATACATTAACAATAACATTTTTCAAATATCAAAGTTAGAAATTAGTTTTTTTCCTGAAGCAATGAATTAATTCGGTCTCAGAAAATAACTTGGTAATATATAATCTTAATAAAAAAATCGGTTGGTATTTGTGTAAAACTTAACCTAAGATGAAACTTAATTTTAAAATCTTGAATTTGAATTTGAATACATTTCAGTTAATTATACCCATAAGAGATTATTATTAAATCACAATCTTGCCACATAAAGCCTAAATATTTAAAAAGAATGATGTATTTAATCAAAGTTGATAAAATACTTTATTCAAAATGATTACAATAAAAAGTAAACATCTAGCAGCTATTCTTTTCATTTTAGAAAATATATGTTTTTAAAGATTAAAAGGAAACTTTGAAACTTATTGACATGAAATTATTTTATTTAAAATTGTTATAATAAAAAGCAAGTAGATATCTCTAAGATTTTCATTTCATTTTAGAAAATATACATTTTAAAGACTAAAAGTAAAAAAAATAAAATAAAGACTAAAAGTAAACTTTTAAACTCATTTTCAGAATCAAAATTTCTATCACAGAAATGTTTAATAATAATTAACAGGTAACACCTTTGAGTTATCCAATAAATTAAAAACTTTCTACTCATTCTTTCTGACAAAAACAAAACATGAACTAATGAATTAATCATAAAAGGTAACATTAATTTCAGAAAAGAAAAAAAGGCACGTCCAGGCAAAATAGTCAAGGCGATTCGTAAAATGTCATGTTACAATTCTGCTGTGCATAATTGACTGACTTCACATAAATCACTCTGGAAGATTCTAGAATATGACAAAGAATATTTTGTAAAAGTGAGGCAAAATATGAAGACATCAATCCTTAACAAATAGTGCTACTTTATTACCATTATATAAGGCTTTTAGGAGTGTATAATTAATTATACAACTGTCTGAATTTGTTTTCTTGTACTGTTTTGCTTTTTTATCCTTTTAATTTTAAAGTTTTTTATTATTTTAATGATTTTGAGTTTGTTGTTAGATACTTGATCGTCTTTCTGGTCTTGGTACACATTTCATAATTGCAGCTTTCCACAATACTGGTGCAAGTAAAAGACTGAGAGTAGTCACACTTAATATAAGGAGGTAGACCTGTGAACCAAAAGTGTACAATTATTATCTACAAAACAGATAAATTGACATTTTCCTCTGAACAAGAGCCAATTTTTGACCTTCAGTGGAAAACTATCATCAGTTCTAAATGAATAAGTTAATAGAAGACAAAGAAAATTAATTATTATTTTTTTCGAGACTAATAAATTATGGTGAATTAGCTCTGGTCTTATCATAGGGTCTATACCATAGGACCCACTAATAAATGATACTTTTTTTTTTTGCCATCAGACAGATTCTTATTTGTGTCTAACATAATAATGGACTCCTTACATTAACTCAACATCCGTGAACTAGGTCTCATTGCTCTGTTAAACACAATACCATTGCCCAATAACTATTTCTAGTATATTTTATTATTATGACTCATCTTAAATTGATAACATTTAACACTATAGGGAGAATATAATTTTATCTTTTTAAATTTTAAAGTTATTTATTTTAACAGTCTTGTTGACATATAACTCACATACCATACAATTCAATAGTTGAAATATATAAAAAAGAGTTGAGCAATTGCCACCACAATTTTAGAATTAACTTAATTTTGAATGCTTTAGCAACATTCACACTGTATCAGTAAAAAATGTATCATTCACTTGGTTCAAATGTACAGATAGCAAGTCTCAGTAACCAAATACTAAAATTATCATAGGGACATGGTGGATTTTAATCTGCAATGTAACAATTGAGGAATGCAAAGTGGGGGTAGGAGTGAAGCAGGGCAGAAGCCACAAGGGTGGAGCAGTTCTACCATGGATCTTGCCAATCCCCTCCTGGTAGTTGTTGGATTAGAGCACGAGTGTGAAACTCAATTAAAACAGGGGTTATAAAAAACAAACAAACCAACCAGGGATCATCTGGTGCAAAAGGCAAGATTCACACGAGTCACATCATATTTACAAATTTTGTTAAATTTATATTTTGAAGTGAAGATTCAGGAATATGGATGGGATAATTGAAACACTATAAATTGCCTTTATTTAAACATTTATTCTAGTTAACGTATTTATAAAATTAAAAATATTCTTTTTTACCAGAAACGTGCCCGTGTTTTCCTTTACTAGTTTTCCAAAATCTGGATTCAAAGACTGAGAACAATGTTCATTAAGGCAGGTAGATGTTTATCAGTTAATCTTGATCTGTATGTCATTTTATTTAATTTCATGGATAAAAATAGTTGCTCACACAAGTATGTTCACCCAAAATAGCATAAAATTGTGCAGCAAGCTTTTTAATTTCTGGGTATTTCTCACCTAAGTAAGAATACATCTGGGAACCCTACTTCTCAATATTTGTCTTTTAAAACTGAGCCATTCTGGAAATCAATCGTGAATAAAATACTTAAAGGAATAAAATAACATTTTTGACAAAATGCAGATACAGAATATCTATAGCCTAACAAAAGAAATGTCACAAGTACCACTTATCAATATACACTTTATCGTATCAATATATAGTGCATATTTTATACACTATATAGTGCATAGTGTATATAGTGTATCTTTAGTGTATATCAATATACACTTTAGAATGTGTATGATTTAATGCTAATTTCAACAAAGTTCAACTATTACACATTTTCACTTACCTCTTATGTTGCGACCAGAAAATATAACAAAGTAACTAACAAAACACACAGTGTTGGACAGCTGACAAATGTGCTGTACAATCGTAATGGCGTCCCACCCTCACCCCTCGCAAATTGCTAACAAGCACTGCTGCTAAGTATGATTTCTAACAGCACAGCCCAGAGTGCTCTTTCAAACCTTTCACTATGGGGATCTGTCAACACTAGGTGACACTGAGAATGGCAGGCACACCGCTTCCAAATGTCGCCAGAAACATTTAAACATGTCCACAAGCTCCCAGGAAAGGCACTGGGCCATGTATATATTCGTCTTCAGTAGTTAAAGGGTTAACCAGGCAATTGTGTATACGGTATTGCCTCCATCTCCCCTGAGTGCTATTTTCTTCATAACAATTTTTTCTATTTTCATTTTATTTCAGAGCATTGCAGGCCACACACACACACACACACACACACACACACACACACACACGTCACCCCGGAGGCCGCATGCAGCCTGCAGGTCGCCAGTTTGACACCCTGGACTAGAGAATATTGAAACAAGGAAGAAGAAAATGCTTGCTGAGACCTCAAGGGTCAGGTTGAACCTACCCCAACTTCACTTGGTGAAGACACCAAAAAGAAACAAAAAACCGCGTTCAGATCAGCGGTTCTCAACCTGTGGGTCGCGACCTCTTTGGGGGTTGAATGACTTCTTTCACAGGGGTTGCCTGATTCATAATAGTAGCAAAATTACAGTTATGGAGTAGCAACGAAAATAACTTTATGGCTGGAGAAGAGGGGGCCACCACAATACGAGGATCTGTATTAAAGGGTCGCAGCATTAGAAAGGTGAAGAATCACTGGTTTAGATAGAGGGAGGGGGCTAAAGGCTTAAAATGAATTTCCAAGGGAATTTACTAGCTGTGGAAGTCTAAGTGTACAAGTCAACAATTTAACAGACGCTGGCAAGTTCCAAGAGGGGAAATAGAGACCCAGAGGTAACTGACCACATCTGATAAGTCTGGGCAGGAAAAAAGGCAGATTTCTCTAGCCCTCTTCAGAACACTGGAAGTCTCACAGAGGAACCATGATTCATGTCTGGCAATTTGGAGAGCCAGGCATTTCCACAATGTTGTCCATTTGAAGAATATATATAAAACAAACCAATTTTTTGCCATCTTCACTTTGCTCTCACTGAAGCAATATGACACTAATTCTAGTTATAACCTTTCTTAGTTACAATATCCATTTGTCCTTAGATCATTCCAGGAAAATAATCAACACAGTTTTGTGACCCAGAAAGAAAATCTAGGCTTTAGAGATCACTATGCATTTCACATTACACAACAATACCATTGCAAACTTTTGGCCACAGCCTACATCCTTAAACCTTCCTCTTACCAATTTTTCTGTGGAGAAAATGGAGGAAAGAATTCTTTTATTGCGGGGGGGGGGGGAGGAGGAGGGACGTTTCACACTTCAAATTCTTCTATGTACATTAAATACTTTGTAGGTCTGCCTTTGCTATAGCAATCTTTGCCATGGACAATATCATTTTATATGGATTTATTTAGGGACCTACAACTTAGCCATTCTGCTGATAAAAGAGCTCATCAATCAGGAGACAGGGTCTTTGCAAACAGAATTTTTTAAATCAGAAGTGAACTCCCCCCCATCATTTTTTTCTTTTAACTTGATATTGGGCTAACTTATCATTTAGTGTGTACCTTTTAAGTCAGTAAACATTTGTTTAGAAAGATACCGTGCATCTTGTGCAAGGGATCCCTTTAGGTGGCCCCAGCACCGCACAATAATCGAACTATCACATGCCAAAAGGAATCTTAAAGTGTGGAAAGAGTCTTCACTAGTTATTCTTTGGACTTAAGGAATAAAATAGTCCTGTACTGCATTTCACATCTCTTAAAAATAGGAAGTGTTTTAACATCTAAAACCCTCCCGTTATAATATAAAACTTCTTACACTAAAATTTACTTTGGAATATAGTTTACAACCAAATGATATACATACGCTGGTTATTTAATATGCGGACGAACTTTAAAACAAAGTATTTTGGATCTTTAAAACTAGGTGCTAATATAAAGCATATGGTTCATGGTCTTCCCTTCATCAACTTCTTACTAAAATGGCCTATTTTCATAGGATAAGGCCAACAAAACTTTGTATGTGCTACAAGTTTACACATACACTTCCATGGCTCTTACTTTTTTTAGGTACTTAAAACTTTCAAATTATACAATCATCCCACTAAATCAACCTATCCAGAGGTTGATAAATTTGTGGCATGTAACTATCAGTAGCTTGCATAGGTCTAACATACAAAATGCACTTTGAAAGGTATTTCAAATTCAGTGACCATCTAATGTCTTACCTTTAAGGCTACTGTCTCTATAAAAAATGGTCTGGGTGCATTTGTTGGCAGATACCTTCCCACTACCTGTAAGAAATGAGTTCATCAGGGTACACTCTGCCTTGTTGGTATAGGGGGGGTAAGCACTGGCTACAAAACCAGCAAGGTCAGAAGTTCAAAACCACCAACAGCTCCTTGAAAGGAAGATGAGGCTTTCCATGCCCATAGAGCTACAGTTTAGGAAACCTCAGGGGCAGTTCTACTCTGTCTTGTAAGGTTACTATGAATGAGAATTGACTTGATGACTGTGAGTTTGGTTTTTCTGGTTAGTGCCATTTCCCTGTTTTACAATGATTGAAAAGGACTGATCCACTATGAAAACTTACATTTTCTTTCAGCGGCACAAGAGGGTGCTTGAGAGTTTCTAGGCTATTTAAACCAATGTTCAACCGTTCTCAACTCCTGCCTGTCTTAGCTAGATGCTTGTAATTTGAGTCATCCAGTTTTTAATAGGTAAATCTACCTATCTGTGAATAATTTCAAATCAGTACTTTCTCTACCAAGCAATTAAATAAGTCAATTCATTTACTACTTCTTGAACTTAAACTAACTTGAGTTAGTCTTATTAGGCCTCCACTCAAGTACTCCCTCAATGCAAGAACACTTTGTTCTATTACACTGGCATTCCACGATGCGCACCTTCCCTATGCAATTGCTGGAGTCAAAGCAGGTACATAAGCAAATGTGGTGAAGAAAGCTGGTGGTGCCTGGCTATCAAAAGATACATAGCGTCTGGGGTCTTAAAGGATTGAAGATAAATAAGTGGCCATCTAGCTCAGAAGCAACAACACTCACATGGAAAAAGCACAACAGCCTGTGTGATCACAAGGTGTCTAAGGGACCAGGTATTAAAGAACAAAAAATCATATTATGAATAAGGGGGAGTGCGGAGTGGAGACCCAAAGCTCATCTGTAGGCAACTGGACATCCCCTTACAGAAGGGTCATGGGGAGGAGACGAACCAGTCAAGGTGCAGTGTAGCAACGATGAAATATACAAATTTCCTGTAGTTCTTTAATGCACCGCCCCCCCCCCCATCATGATCACAATTCTACCTTACAAATCTGGCTTGACCAGAGGATGTACATTGGTACAGATAGGAACTAGAAAAATAGGGAATCCAGGACAGATGATCCCTTCAGGACCAGTGCTGAGAGTGGCGATTCTGGGAGGGTGGAGGGGAGGTGGGGTAGAAAGGGGAAAACGATCACAAGGATCTACATATAACCTCCTCCCTGGGGGATGGACAACAGAAAAGTAGCAGAAGGGAGACGTTGGACAGTGTAAGACATGACAAAATAATAATAATTTATAAATTATCAAAGGTTTATGAGGGAGGGGGCCGGGAAGGGAGGGGGAAAATGAGGAGCTGATACCAAGGGCTCAAGTAGAAAGAAAATGTTTTGAGAATGATGATGGCAACAGATGTACAAATGTGCTTGATACAAGGGATGGATGTGTGGATTGTGATAAGAGTTGTAGGAGCCACAATAAAATGATTACAAGAAAAATAGTCATATGAGAATACAATATTGAGGACAATGATTAATATTTACCAATTTTAAATTGCACTGATATGATCGTTGTGCCACAGTACACACCTAAAACAAGCAATAAGTCGAATCCTATTTTCTACATTAATTAGCCATTTCACACAAATAGATTTATTCACTAGTAATCTATTAATTAGTCTTTCAGATGATACCTAAAGTTAAACATTAAAAATAATTAAATAAATGTCAACATTAGTAGTAGCCTCTCTAGTTTATACCTGTGCTTCTAATAATATAAGGAGACCTCAGGGGTGACACATTGGAGTGCTAATCTCAAGGCCGGGCAGTTTGAACCCAGCATCCACCCACCAGGGCAAAAATGAGGCTTTCTGAGTTGGTGCAGATTTAGTTTCAGAAACACACAGGGGCAGTTCTACTCTGTCCTCTAGTCACTATGAGTCAGAATCAACTAGATAGCAGTGAGTTTAGGGTAGTTCCTTTAGAAGTGGAAATGTCACTGTTTTTTTGGATGAAAGGAAACAAGAACCAGTTGGCTTGGTGATTTAGGAACCAACGCTTGGTGGTGCTAGCTTCTGACAGGTGGCTCTAAGAGAGTTCTGATCAGTGTGAGACTTTAAAAGTAAGTTGAGGCTTGATTAGTTATCATTCAAATTTTGATTACTAGGGAATAGCCTGCATGTAACAGCTGATGAATTACAACCGTGTCCTCACTCTATTTTCTTATGAACCATCTGCATTAGAGAATGCTGGTCTTAGGTCTCCCATCAAACTCTTGTTGGTTCTCACTCCATTTCTAGCCTGGGGAGCTAGAATGTGGTCTGTCTCCCTGACACCTGTCTCTAGTTTCTGTGCCACTTTTCAGATCGCAGGATTTCCACTCCCTGTCCCCTTCAGTGTTGACAATCCAGGGTAAGAGGTGTTACTTTCTGATGAATCCTTTACTTTCCTTAAATGCAGAAGTTTTCATGGGCCCATCTATTGAGTTCAGCCTTGGAGCTTAGGCCAACATGAGTCTCCTCAGCATACAAGCTGGATAGAAGTCCTCGTGACTTTAATTTTAAAGGCAAGGCTCTGACAGAAAGCAACACCTATTATCCTGGGCTTGGGGACAGGGCAGAGGAGGCACGGAAACAGGAGACATGGGACAAACAGAATCCAAGAGCTCTGGGGAGGCAGCTTCGGAGCACCCCAGCACCTCTAATCTGACCTCCTGCCTAGACTCCAACCGACCATTTTCTTGGAAATTCAACAAATGACATTCATCAAGTTGCAATTAAGATCCAGTGGAGGGGGGGGGGGAAGCAAAAATGAGAATAAGATCTCAAGGAAATATGAGATCACTTCAAAAGAGCAGATGGTCTCATAAATGAATACACACACACACACACACACACACACCACAAGGATGCACACAGCCAGATAACAAAAAGGAAGATGGCAAGTGACCAAGGCCAGTTCTCATTATGCAGTGCAGTCCCTGGAGGAATGGACTACATGTGCATGTGTGCCTCCAGTAGGAAACGCCAACCACTGCTTAACAGAGTCCAAAGATGAAACTGTAACTTATCTACTTAAGGGGCAAAGGAGAGGACAGGAGGAAAGGAGAGTGCTGACCAAAAAATGCCCCAAACATTTATTAACTGGAACAAATTCTATTTTCTATATCTCACTGGCGTCAGAGTCGATGCCCACTCACTGAGATGCTACAGGACACGGCCGAACTGCGCCCCTGAGTTTTGGAGACCGAAAGTCTTCACTGGAGTAAAAAGATGGCCTTTCTCCATATTTCCTAGATAGGAGGTCTTGTCATCTATCTGTACTATGGTTTTAATCCCAATGACCTAAAATTTGGAGATAGTGTTTCTAGAAGCACCTTTAACAATTCTGGCTCAACCTGTGAAAGTGAGGAGATGCTACGAGGTATTTTGCAATCATGGAATAATCAAGGCTATCATGAAATAACATTCCCATACTGTTCTTAATATGGTCAGTATTTTTACATTAAATTACATCTCTCATAGACATGTTCCCTAAAGGACAGGCCCAGAGAGGATGCTAGCCCCCTCCAGGCCTAGCTTATAAAGGAATCACATTGATGAAATTCCTATTAGGTTTTGTATAAAGGCACACTTGTATTTCTTCGCTGTTATAAGAAATGTATAAACTAGTGGTTTAACTTTAAAAAAGAGGGAGCACAGGAAATAATTATAAATCTTGAAACTGATGAAGATAACAGAACAACACTAGCTGGTAACTTTAAGCTAAAAATGTCGACAGTAACTAAAAACCATCAAATATGAGAAAGCAACAAGACCCCATCCTAAGTGCTACCTCAGTAAGACAGATCACTTTCAATTTCATGTCCCAATTCTCTTGCGGAATGATCATCTCATCAAGTTAGTCACTCCTCTCGTCCTGAATTCTTCTGGAATACTGATGTAAGCTATGGGACTATGGTGAGGGGTTACAAAATGTTTGCACACACAACACACTGAAGTGAAGCACGCATAAAACCACGCTCAAATAGGTAGGGGCTTACCTCCCGAGAAATGATGCCCGCTCTGCGTGCCCTGCTTCCTAGGACGAACGAAAACTCACTGACTTGGGCCAGCCCGGCGGAGACAATCCATTTGATGTACTGGCTGCTCTTTGGCAAAATGAGAGACAGGACCAGCGCTGCCAAAACAAACTGGGAGAACAGCCTACATGTGATTTCTTTTTAACAGTTGTATTAACACTTCATCCACATGTCATACAATTCGAGAATTCAATCGGAATCGAGAAGGGCTTGTACATTTGTCACCATATTCAATTCTAGAACATTTTCTTCTTGTACTCATTGTTATTCATGTAGTTTTTTCCTAATTGTGGCAAAAATATACACAATGAAACATTCTCCAGTTGCATAACTTCTGATTTCTTAAAATAGAGGTAGCTTAAGATACTTATAATTAAAGTATGTGTGAAAATACACAGAAAATATAGAGTTGGGGAAAGGCTCAGACACACTTTAAATAGACACAAGGCACCACATTAATAAGACAATATTTTAAAACAAACCCAGAGACAAGGAGGTAAAACCAGAGGTTTGGGTTCCCTAGTAGAAAACAAGGCTTGCCCCCCACTCCACACTATACCTTGCGCATTAAATACTAGAGAAAGTATTGCTACAAAGTCATAGGGCCTTATTGTGATAATCAGGTCTTACGTCAACCTGGGGGTGGGGGGGGGGGGACCAGGACTGTCTCATGTTAAGCTCTAACACAACTCAGTCAGTTCCACAATGGGACCTTCTGGGAAGCAGTCAAGCAATTGTGGGGAGACTCTCAAATCAGTGCCGTCAAGCTGATGCCAACACCTAAGGACCCCGCATAGCAGGGGGCAGACTCCCCTGGTGAATATCCGAGGCTGGAACTCTTCAAGGCAGTTGAAAGTGCCACCTTTCTCTCATAGCAGCTGGTGACGTCAAACTGCTAACCTTGAGGATTGCCTCCCAATGCATAACCACTCCACCACCAGGCTTCCTCCCTGGGGAGAGCAGACTGCTTTCCTCTGGACACAGCTGGGGAGGCGACTTCATTCATAGGGCTTACTCTTGGTATGAGGCGACAATATGTGGAAGCTGACTTACACGGCTGCAGTTGGATCCTGCGTCTAGTTCATTGACCTATTATATCACCTGCTGGTCCCAAGAGCCATCCACAGACTGCTGGCGTGGGGTTCATTCGGTTAATCTGGGATTCATTCAGCTTGGCATCTCCCAACCTGTGGCCTTCCTGCGTCATCGTCCTGTGTCTGGCTTGTCAGCCCACTGCTATAGGTGTCAGGAGAAGTCTTTAGGCTATATCTGATTCCTGGGCTTATTGTGAGCCATTTCTTAGACAAAAACTCAGAATGTGAAGCTGTTCCTCTCAGCGCATCCTCTACATCAATGCCCTTCTGAAGGTGGTGTTTTCAATCTTGCTAATCCAGCCCAAGGAATTCTGTACTTTGATTTATGCCATGGCTGGATGCGAGCCATCCTTGAGGGGATCAAATTCTGTTTCTTTGCAATGTGGTTTGAGTTTGGAGAACAAAACTGAAGTCGGAGGAGGACAGATCAGGGCGGGAAGGTTGGTAGGGGACAAAGTTCCCCCATGAAATCCTTGAAGGACAGCACTTACTATCCTTGAAGAATGGTGCCATGCTTGTGATAAAAAAAAAAAAAATTCTTCGGGGCACTGCCCTGCCCTTCTCGCATCAATGCCAGTTCTCACATTCTTAGGAAGATTTCTTCATGACAAGTCCATCCGTATGGTCATCCTACATCTTTGAGAGATTCTATCAAGATGACCCTTTTAGAGCCCGCCCTCAACAGTCTTCGTGACCATCTGTGCAGACCTTTCTGCCTGGAGCTCCCTGGCCCAGCACAGCCTCTCGCCAACCACTGTGTGGATTGGGCCTTGCTCTCTGGATGGGACTGGGAAATGCAAGCCTCATTCCTGGTTGTGAGTCTTTCTACAAACGGCCTTCTTTAGCTTCCAGTTTGCTTAAAAGACTGGTCTTTGAGCCAGCTGATTCTCCTATGACGCCGTAGGCACAAAACTTGCTGAGGCCAAGATATTTGCTTAAAGCTGCAACTGCAGAACCACGTGAGATCCCGGCTGTAGGAGCGCTCACACCCAGGGTAATTCCATGGCCTTCTTCCACCGCCTCTGGACTTCAGCCACGGTTTGTTTGTTAAGGTCTTCCCTCTCTTGGGCCACTGTGGAGATTTTCTCAACCTTCCTTCCACCAGATAACTGCTGTTGATTTAGTGAAACATCCCATCTACTTGTTACAAAGACTCGATGATCCGGGAAGGTATCCGTTTGAACTTTCTTTAAAAATGTGACACTCGTCCTGACATAAAAATTCCCCCACCCCCACCCCCACCCCGGCAGTCAGAAAAAGGCCTCTTTTTTTGGGAGGGAAACTAAGGAAACTAAATCAAGTATATTACTGAGAGAATTGATGTCTAGCCACCCCCTGGCCGTGGAGACAGGTGCAACCCCATTTGTTTGGAGTAAGTGGGTGCTTGTATGGACCCCACAGGCAGTGCTGTTTGCCTCACTCTCATCCAGCACCCAGGATGGGGTGTTCTTGTTTTTCAAGTGAGGGAAACTTATTTATTTCCCAAGCAAACAGTCTCAACAATTATTAGAAGTCTGGTTCCTTAAGGCAGAAACCTTTGGTCAATTCTTGCAATTCAGAAAGCTGAACTACTACTAAATAGGAAATTATACTTCCCAACTAAATGTTAGAGTAAGCAACTGAATAATTTTTAGTACCAGAGAGCAGACAAGTGGGAAATGTCACGTTCACTTTCAGTTAGTGGTTTTTAAAATGTACCAGGGGTCTTCAGAAAGTTCATGGAAAAGGTGCCTTACCACCACCCCACCCCCCAAAAGCCCCAACTGTGTATGAGAATAAAAAAATGTTTTGAATCCAAATATCCTTGTACTAATTTACAAAATGTCTGAACAGAATGTAGTTTGAGGCATTAAGAAGGCTAAGACATCAGTTTGAAAACCCTATCAGGACAATGTAAGTCTGCTGAAATGAAGGCAAAGCACAAACATCAAATTGATGGTGACCTTTGGGTGGAAGAATGGTGAAATCATGGAGATGGCTGATGATCTTTTTTCTTTTCTTTTTTTTTAATAGATGATGACTTATGGGGTCAGTGACCCAGAAAAATCTGCATCTTTCAAATGGATAACCAATGAAGGGACAGGATGATGTTGAACTGAAGACAAAGCCCAAAGGTACAGACCATTGACAACAATAAGACAACTAAGGCCTGTGATTAACAGCAGAAACAATAGGCAACAGCACAGATACAGCTCACACAACTATGATGGAAAAATTAAGGCTCAGCAAGTTTTCCGCTGGATGGGTTCCAGATCAGCTGCAGACCAGAGCAGAGCTTTCAGGGAAAAAATTAAACAAATGAGATCGAGATACTGAAGCATTTGGGGGAAGAATTTTATCAGCGGGGATGCAACATGACTTAGGGTAGGGTCCTGAAGACAAAATACAATCCAAGCAATGACTACCAAGTGGTGGCAGTGGTCCTCCCCAAGCAAAAGTGGGATGGTTAAGAGCACAAGTTATGGCAATATATTTTGGGTATGCTCCAGACATTTGAGCACTGATGCTGGGCCTCTGGAGGCCCAGGAAAGAATAACTTCTGATTATTATGGGAGGGTTTTGAGAAAGTAGGCTGGGGGAAGCTTCCCCAGAGAGTCTTTATCACAATAACTAACGCTGCTCACCCCTCTCAACTATCAGGGCAGTTTTTACGGAGTTTCTAAGAGAAATTATTATGGTAGCTAACTAACCATCCTGATTTTGTTCCTTCTGACTTCTTTCTGTTTCCTAGTCTTAGAACAATCTCTAAAAGGCACCTTGTTTTCTTCAATAAGAACACACAGAAGACTGCATTGCCATGGCCAAATGCCCAGGCCCTTAGGTTTTCAAGGGTGCATTAACTAGTTGCCATCATCACTTACAAAAGGGTCTTGACCTGGATGGAACTTGGGCTGAGAAACAGCTTACAGTTTCCATTTTCCATCCTCGAATCCCGCTTTACCATGAACTGTTTTAAAGACTCCTTGTATCTTTGCATACGTCAGAATAACAAGGCTTTGTCCTCCAAAATCATTTGTAGCAACAGCAGAATTATAGGGAAGGGCTTAAATTAACTGGAGAATGTAGAGAATTTTTTCTTTCATTCCAAATTTTGGCAAATTTCAGTTTAAACATACTCAATTCTGAGATGAATCGTGTGTTCTTCTGGCCCATCCCACCCAAATTTAGTGAGAAGGGGCTTCTCCTGGAGCCATTGTCAAGAGACCCTCCTCTAGCAGAGGGCTGTCTGTGAGGGCTGTGGCCTGTGGCGTGTGGCCTGAGGGCGCTTTCCCAGGTGAGATTTCACCTCTGAGCACTGCTACAGCCCCACCTGCCAGGTTTAACGATCCTCTCAGAAACAACCCAAACGGGGCAGAGTCCGCAGGCATAATGCAGAAAAGCCCAAGACAGAGGAAGTGATGTGCAAAATAGGACATGGATTTTGCCAATCATAAAATAACAAAGAGAAAAAAAATGATACCTTCATGATCACCACAGACAAAGTCAGGAACATCAAGAAAGTCAGTTCATATATTACAAACGTTGGGAAAACATGGAGTCCTGTTAAGAAAAACAAAAAGAATCCATGAGCTGTTTACTTCATGAGTTCAGGGTTAGGGGTCAGATGCATACTCCTTTGAGTACATTCCAATGATAAATGTGCAGATTTTAGTATGGTCATTACTTCAGTAGGATGATTTAATCAAAATCCTAAATTTCTGTCAGCATTATTCTTTTTCAGTCTTTTATTTAAGTAATCATAAAACCATTTTCTGTGAGCAAATGTTCTTTACCTAGGGTTTCCCCCAAATACTCTCCTTTTCCCAGCTTAGCAGAGAAAAGTCTGCCCCCAAAGGATACAATTTAACTTGGTGCCATACCCTCGCTCTTGTACTTCCGCCAACAGACTTTACCTTTAGAAAAATAAACTCAAGTCTGATGGGCAGTACTGTCTCCTACTTCTTCATAAAAATATTCTCAGCAACCTGCAGCTAGTTCTGAGAGTTGATAAACATGAACAGCTACTACAAAGGAGTGCTAAACGTAGAAAGTTAACAAAGCAGCAATCGCATCACCCACCAAGAGAATTCCAAGGTCACTCAAGTGATGACAAAAATCTCACTTGAGTTTTTTCATAGTAAGTTCACATTTTTTATCCTTTTTGTTAGCCCGACACATTTATTGGGGGGGAGGGGGGAGGAGGGAGGGGATAGCGGAAAGCATTTCCCCCTGAAACTGTTTTCTTTGTTCTAAAATTTTCTGGGAACCTCAAGTCTAGTCTGCCTCCCAGCGACTCAAGAATCCTGGAAGAACTGTCCCGCTGGGTTTCCAAGAGTAAATCTTCAAGGCAACAGAAAACCTCCTTTCTCCCCCAGAGCATCTGGCGGTTTCAAACAGCTGATCTTACGTTGAATAGCCTAACTCGAAATCCATTAGGGACCCCCTCGAGCCCATTAAAAACCCACAGCTCTCCTTTCCAGGGGCTTCCACCTCTTTAGTCTCTTCCAAGGCAGAAAAAGGATCCTATGTGTGCTGGTTGGGACCCAGGAAGAGAGAAGGATGGTGCGCTAATTGGGCACTTGCTTGTTCCCTGACAACACATGCCAGGTTAGTTCCAGCTGTCATTGTACTTCCAACTGTCGAAGAAAAACACTGGTTACGGAGATGTTCTTTTCCTTATTCTTTTAAATCAAAGGTTCTCATGTACTCTATGTAAGACTTTAAACCAGAGTTGCTACTCACCAACCCTTGGGATCTGTTTTACTCAGAAACACAATGCAAACATTCTACCTTTTTCGACAAAGGAAGGCTTTTCTTAACATTCAGAGATACTTCCTGCCTTGGGAATACTTGACACGCTCACTGATATCCTAGTCATGAATGTACTACCTTTAATTTAGCTCATGTTCTCTGAGTTTTCTCCTATTTTTCTGGCAGCACACTGTCTCCTTCTTGGGCTCTTCTGCCTCCAGGGACCCCTTTCAATCTATACACTCTTTAGGGCTCTGTCTTTTATTAAGATCCACAGCAAACGTCCTTGAACAAAGACCATTCTTGAACTCAACAGACCGCTCCCATCTCTGTGAGGATGACCTTACGGTCTTCACCCGAACAAGTCCTGACCAGACTCCTCCTTCCATGAAACTCTGTGCTCCCTAAGCCGTGAAATGGCACTCCCATTTTCTTTTTGCCTAAGCCAGATTCCTGACAGTCTGTCTGATTCTCTACCTCCCACATTTTCTCAAGCGCTGTAGTTGGCCTTAATTCTTGAAGACATTCACCTCTATCCTGCGACCACCGGAATCCAGCCGTCACTGTTTTCCGAACTCTTTAACATGCTACCTACAGTATGAAATTATGTACATTATAACCCAATAGCCATGACTATATCATTGAAGTACATCTAGTGAGTGATTTCTACCCTTTGAAATGTGTGACTCACTGGCTTTTTCTATCCATTCCATTTCATTAAAAAAAAAAAATGCTGGCAGTGATTCACTGACTGGAGCTCCTGTTCTCTACCCGGCAGTTTGGAAAATACTGGTCTCCATGACGTCAGTGAATGTGTGCCTACCTGCTATCCTGTCCCCAACTGCAGTGCAGGAAGATCAGCATCTTCTTTCACACAGACCTGATTAGGTCATGGCCTTGCTTAAAGTGAAAGTGTCCAGTGGATTTCCTCAATGCTCTCAGGGTAAATAAATTCCTTGTTTTCTCCTGCCTTGACTTTTACTTGGAGTCTAACTTATTTCTCTGTCCTCTAGGCATCTCTATGCTGATCAGTCAGGCCCTATCCCGCCTGCCTCTTGCCTGCCTCTTGCACCTTCCTTCTTTCCTGGGACAACCTGTGCACTTGGCCAACTCCTCTCTCCTCCCTCCTCCTCCTCCTCCGAATATCAAAGGAGGGGAAGGGAAGCCTTTCCTGACTTCCCCAGACAGTCTCCAACACGTTTGTATCTTTTGCTTATTAATACTGTGGAATGTTGACTCGTTTGTCCCCTGCATCAGTCTGTAAATTCCAAGACAGGGACTATGGTTTCAAATGTCAGAGTCAGGTACTTGGCACGGGGCCACCAGTGAGCTCTTCATATACACATGAGGGTAGGGACATTGGTGGAGTAAAAAGAATAGAATTTTGCTCAACGTACATGTTTAATGAACAGTTACCAGATAGAATTAATTAAAGTCAACATTTAGAAACATTAGCAAATGGAAAATGTAACATGAAATCTAAATCCCACTATTTTTACCACCTAATAACTGTATTTGAGGGGGGGTGTGTCAATGAACTGTAATACAGTCTTTTGTTTATATTCACTCTAAATAAATATCAAAGATGTATTTAATACCAAAATGGTAAACCATATAGACTTGGGGTTAAAATTTTGGACCTATCACTTATTAGTGTGGAAAACAGACAAGTTTCTCTTTTCTTTTTTAATAATTTTATTGGGGGCTTGTACAACTCTTATCACAATCCACGCAATCCATTCATTTGTACATTTCTTGCTAACATCATTTTTGAAACGTTTTCTTTTTACTTGAGCAGTTGGTATCACTCATTTTCCTCCCTTTTCTACCCTACCCTAGCCTCCTTCCTCCCTCATGAACCCTTGATAATTTGTAAATATTTTCATGTCTTACGCTCACTGGTGTATCCATTTACCCACATTTCTATTGTCCATCCCCTTGGGAGGGGGCTATATGTTAATCATTGTCATCAGTTCTCCCCTTCCCTCCTGGTATTGCTATTCTCAATATCGGTCCTGAGAGGTTTATCTGTCCTGGATTCCCTGTGTTTCCAGCTCTTATCTGTATCCATGAGCATTCTCTGTCTAGTTGGATTTGTAAGGTACAATTAGGGTCATGATAGTGGGGAGGAAGAAGCATTAAAGAACTGGAGGAAACTTGTATGTCTCATTGGTGCCATACTGCACCGATTGGCTGGTCTCTATCTTCTTACCCTTCTTTAAGAGGATGTCCAGTAATCTACAGATGGACTTTGGGTCTTCACTCCACCCTCCCCCTCATTCATATCGGTATGATTTCTTTTTGTTCTGGGTCTTTGATGCCTGATACCTGATCTTATTGACATCTCATGATCACACAAGTTGGTGTGCTTCTTCCATGTGGACTTTGTTACTTCTAAGCTAGATGGCCGCTTGTTTACCTTCAAGTCTTTTTTTTGGGGGGGGGGGGCATCACTGCTCTCCGGTGGTGGGAGTAGGAGGCCCAGCCCCACTGCTGGAATTGAACCTCCGTCCCAGTGGGCCGCAGTCCTGCGCACAACCACTATGCCACCGGGGCTCAGCCTACCTTCAAGTCTTTAAGACCCCAGACTCCTTATCTTTTGATAGCCGGCCACCATCAGCTTTCTTCACATTTGCTTATGCACCCATTTTGTTTTCAATGATCATGTCCAGAAGGAGAGCATCACCAAGCAATACCACGTTATTAGAGGAATTTCAGGAAGTACTTGAGTAGAGGTCCAATGTCTGGACAGACAAGTTACATAACCACTTTCTGCCTCAGCTCCCTTATTTATAAATGTAGGGTTTTATTTCAAGGGGAGAACAGAGTATGTGAAAAGCAAATAGGCAGCTGATACTAAGTACTAAGTATGTGTGAATAAATGCTAGTTATGACCATCATTACACTTAGCAATGTAGGGTTAAATGACCTAAAAATGCAAGACAGGGTCCAACACCTTCAAGGTATTCACAGCCTAAATTAAGTAAGATAGCTATGTGACAATGAAGTATAACAACACCAGAAGGAATGTCATAGAATAATGAAGAAGCAGCAGTGAGTGCTTCTGCAATCCCAAGATGGACTACGAGGAGGAAGGACAATCTTCTTGAGATTTCATTTTATAAAAAGCAATCGTTCACAAATTACATTGTTGTTCATTATTGTCATTGTTCACAAAACTAGAAGTTACGAAGAATAAATTCTTATAGTGATCGAGTATAGATTTGGCATACTTCTCAGGTAAAAGATTTCTTGGCAAACATCCGAGGCATTCCGATGTCAGATGGATCTTGGCTGAAGCAGAGAATACCAGAAAGATGTTTATGTATGTTTCATTGACGATGTGAGGGTATTTGAATGTGTGGATCACCTTGAGAAGAATGGACACTCCAGAACACTTCATTGTGCTCATTTGGAACTTGTACATGGATCAAGAAGTAGTTGTGTAAACAGAACAGGCGAGTGCTGCCTTTAAAATTGGGAAAGACATGAATTAGGATTGTTGTAGTCTCCGATCATACTTGCTCAATCTGCATGCTGAGCAAATCATCAGAGAAACTGGATTATATGAAGAAGTGTTACCATCAGGATTGGAGGAAGGCTTATTAACAACCTGTGGTATGCGAATGACACAATCTGCCTTGCTTGTTGAAACTGAGCAGGAATTGAAGCACTTGATGTAAAGAATAAGGATTGTATCCTTCAAGACGGAGTACAAGTTAATGTAAGGAAGACCAAAGTCTTCACAATTGGACCACTAGGTAACATCATGATAAATGGAGACAAGGTTGAAGTTGTCAAGGACTTTGTCTTAGTTGAATCTGCAATCAATGCTCATGGAAGCAGCAATCGCGAGCTCAAAAAAAGGACTGCATTAGGTAAATCTGCTGCACAAGTTCTCTTTAGAGTATTGATGAGCAAGGATGTCTCTTTGAGGGCGAAGGGGTGCCTGACCCAAACATTGGTATTCTCCATTGCATCATACGCATGTGAAAGTTGAACACTGATGAAGGATGGCTGGAGGAGAATGGATGAGGTAGAAATGTGGTGCTGGAGAAACATGTCGAAAGTATCATGGACTCCTACCAGGACCACCCAAGCTGTACTGGGAGAAAGCCAGAGTGCTCCTTTAAGGCAAGGATGGAAAGACTTCTTACTTCCTTTGGATGGATTGTCAAGAGACACCAGTCCCTGGAGGAGGACATCATTTTGGTGAAGTGGAAGGGTGGTGAGGAAAAGGAAAGCCTGTGAAGAGCTGGATTCACACAGTGGCTGCATCAATGGGCTCAGCCACAGAAACAATTGTGAGGATGGAGTGCAGTGTTTCGTTCTGTTGAGCATGGGGGCCGGGGTTGGGGGTGGTCAGAGTCTATGCCACGACACCAATCCAAGGCTTTGGGGCCATGTAGTCTTTGGTACCTACTTACCCCCACCCTTCTAGTCTGTAAACAACCATAAATACAACGTAAACAAGTGAGTGTGAGTATGTCCCGACAAGACTTTACTTATTTAAAAAGTCGTGGGTGCACTATCAAACATGATGAAAAACACACAAACAGAAGACAAAATAGCTATCTGGGACCTTCTAAAAATTAGACACTTGTGTACACTTCACAAAAGAAGACATTCAGTCAAGCAACAAGTCTATGAAGATGATTGGGATTATTAGCCGTGCAAGAAATTCAAATCAAAACAACAATGAGATATCATCTCACCCTAGCTTTAATAATAAAGTTCAAAATAAAATTAAAAAACCAGCCAGAAAACAACAAAATGCTGGCAAGGGCGTGGAGAGACTAAAACCCTCACATGGTGTCAGTGTGGATACTTCCCCCAATGCTGGGACTAGACATACCATATGACCCAGCAAGCCCTCTATGTGGTCTCTGTTAGGGAGAAATGGACGCTGTGACACGCAGATATACACTTACACACGTTGCAGCACTGGTCACAATAGCAAAAAGATGGCAACAACCTATACCACGATCAGTAACATTAAAGAGTAATGGTGACCCTGTGAACCACCACATAATATAAATGGATCTGGAAGCCATTACGCTGAGTGAAATTAGTCAATCACAAAAGGATAAAGCTTGTATGAGGCCAGTATGGTGAGAAGTCAAGAAAAGATTTTTTCACATTAAAAGAAACATTCTTTGAGGGGATGGGAGGGAAAAGGAAAGCGAAGTCATGAACACCCAGCAGGTGTTAATTTGAACAGAGAAGAAGGTAACAGAGTCAGAGGAAGGTTGGGAGGACATGGGCGGTGTGCAAGCCTGAAAGGCAGTAGAGGCAAAGACTGCTACGTACACAACCTTGCAATTGTGGTGATTCACAAGTAGATGCTTGGATAGACCTGCAGACTGAATGGGTGTGAGAGGCAGATGAGGCAGTGTACCACCGATACGTATATACATTGGCAAAGGTTATCAGTCGATGTCTATTTACCTTTGCTGTAAAAGTATCAGTGAATGTGGTAGAGCAAAGTTAGGAAATTTTTTTATCCATAGCCAAATACCTTGGAAGAAAGGGGTCACTGGGACTGGGAGATCAGGATTACAGTGTTAGGAAGACACCAAGGTCAACTGGCATAACACAATTCACATCCTCCAGCCTCCTTTGATGAGGCGTGACTGGGGTCCTAAAAGGTTGTGAAGAGCCATCCACAGTGCAACTACTAGTCTTTCTCCAGACAGAGGAAGGAAAAATGATGAAAATTTAAGAAGCATATAAAACAGTGGACTAATGGACCTCACAATAATCTGTCTCTATAACCCTGAGACCAGAAGAACCAGAGGGGGTCTGGGTATCACTTTCAACTGTTCTGAAAAGGATGTCATTTAAAGGCTCTGCATAGAGTAGGGGGAAAATGTTAACCAGAATTCACATTCCTGACAGACTAAGCTTACTAGTTAGATAGAGATGGATGGAAGCCCCAAGACTACGACCTTCAGTCATCCTCAGGTCTGGGAATGAACTCAGCCCTGTGTTAAAATAATCAACCATTGAAATCAAAAGGATAGCACTTACCCCAGGACAAAGTCCAGAGGGTTAGGAAACAGGAAACACACAGATAAGTTACAGTAAATTGAAAAGGACAGCAATGGATCAACAAAAGGTACAGGCATTGCCGAATGGACAACTTGTGATCTGCTCTGCAACCCCTCACCTAATTCACAACAAAAGGTTAAAAAAAAAAAGGAGGAATACATAATAATCATAATAATGCCAAAGGCCATAGTTTGTCACCCCCTGATATAGTGGAAAGACCTACACTGTAATGGGTGGTGATGTCTTTTTCAAATTCTACCTCAATTTACTATCTGCATGAACTTAAATTCATTCTTGAGTATTGATATCCGCACGTCTGAAATGACAGATCTTGCAAACTACTTTGAAGTGTTCGTAGGAAATGTGAACAGGTTTCTAATGTGGCCCAGTTCCGTGCTGCTACGTTGTCTTACTAAATAGATGTAATTCACTTGTGCCTTCTTATCTTTATTGAAGTATAAGGCTGAAGCAGCTGTGAACAAAAAGATTCTATCCATGGCCAACTAAGAAAATAAACTAATTACATACAAGCTTCTTAGTTGGCAGAGAAATTAACTTGAATTCCTTTTGATAAACTGAGTGTGTAAGCAAAAACTTACAGCACTATGATTTTATTAGAAAACGTGGCTCTTAATACATCAGGAATTTGAACCTGGCAGGTACAAAACCAAATGTGTGTACTTGAAGTCATACTCTTATGGAATTTTAAGTTTTTAATAAGAGCAACTTTGAAGCCTACATATGTTCAATGAAGTCTTAGCAGGCAGTACTCATTAAAATGGCCCAAGAGCAATCTTAGGAATGTAGTGCATGACTGGAATGTAGTTAAAAAAAAAAAAAACTAAGTTAAAATCTAATCAATTTCATTGGACCTACTTTTTAGAAGACCTGAGAAGAGAGAGGGTAAATCATCAACCTGGCATGGGAGCTCAGAGAGGGGTCAAGTTTAGTTAGCACTTTGAGATGGTGTACCCAGTTGTGAAGGCTGGGGTTGTAGGAGAAGAAAGAAGCCGAAAAGAGGAGCTCAGGTGAAAGGTGGAAGGAAAAGGAAAGGTCACAGGAAGAAAGGAAAGCAGAAAGGGGAGAGAGAGAGACAGGCTCACTATCAGCAGAGGGCGTGCTTTAATGGGTCACAGGTGACTCAGGGGGCCCTTCCCCCTCTGCTCTAGTTCCTTGTGCTGCAAACCAGCTCATGAAACAGTTTTACTTCACTGTTAATAAAGTGCATGGGCATTCTGTCTCTTTCAGGATTGCTTTAGCTATTCATGGCCTTTAGCATTTTCATATAACCTTTTAGATCAGCTTTCTAATTTTTAAACATCTCATCGGGACTACACTGGATCTGTAGATCAGGAGTGCGGTGTTTGAGCTAGCCAGGCAGTAAAAGAGGGAATGATGCACTCTAATATATAAGAACTCCTGTGACTTGTTGCCATCTGCCACTTATCTGCCACGTGGACAAAAATAAACAACCCAGAGCACCCTATCTCAGACACAGGAGACATTTAATTTCTGTTATCAAAATGAATGTATTTTCTCCCAAACTTATCATTTTGGTTCAACAGTCTTTAACAAACTGAGTTTCCACAATCTATCTTCTATAAAAACACAAAGCGATTCATGATGTTAAATGACCAATCTTTTATTTAAGGTTTTTGTTAAGGTTATCTTTAACGACTGCTTATATCACATATTTCTACTGCTAGCAAAGCATGATAAGTAACTGACTAATGTCCTTGAAAGCCTGACTAAATCTGTTCCCATCGATGGCTCCTAACTCACTGTGACCTTATCTAGAGTTTCCAGAGCTGTAAGTCCCTTCAAGAGCAGGCAGCCTCATCATTCTCCAGCGGTGCAGTGGCTGGGTTTGAACCCCTGACCAGCTAACCCATTGTTTACCCCACAGTGCCACCAAGCCGCCAAGATCATTTCGTGTGTATTTCCTCTTTTTGAATAAAATCTCTCTGAAGGCTCTAGAAACAAGTTGCTGGCAATTCACATTCCAATGAATGGAGCAACTCACATTCACATGAATGGAATGAGGTTGATTTAATGGGGACAGTTTTGACCGTCTAGGATATAAAGATTAAATACAAACACATTACACAATGCACATAATTAACAAACACAAGGTGAAGACTAGGATAAAAAGAAGATTACCTATTGATGCAAAGAAAATGATAGCCAGAAAGTCACGGATCGGTTCAATGTAAGACATGATCTCTTCAGTGACCATGTGGCCTTGAGAAGAGATCAGTGCTCCAGCCAAGAAGCAGCCCAGCTCCATGGAAACATCTAACAGCTCTGTGATCTGAGAAAGAGGGGATGGATTAAACTTGATACCACACAACACGCACTGCTACCTTAGTTACCGACATCGCCCATCTTAAGTGAGATTTGCACCCAGAGAAATTCTTTCAGGTCTGGGGGAAGCATCACATTAAAACATTGAAAAACACAAAAAACAAAACAAGAACACCAAACTTAAGAAAGAAAAAAGCACTAAGAAGATGTACATACAACCAGGAAAGTCCCTAACAGGGTCTGCTGTGATGATGATATGAGTGGGGATATGTCAGCTACTATAGCTGAAGTAACCACACAGGAAAAAAAAATGTTTTTTTTTTTTACAATCTTGAAGTACTTGCTCTTGTCGATTATGTTAAAATTTTGAAAAGGGATATTTTCTAAATTTTATTTTAAACATGATCTTTCATGTTTTATTTACATAATATTTTATATACACATTTAAACATGAATAAATGAGTGTAATAAATAATTTCTTACCCTTGAATGAATGAACAGCCTGGTTGTGGCATTAAAAAGTGTACTACAGAAAAAGCCATTGCCCAACCTCAAACCACTTAAAGAAAGCAGACCTGGGTTTGGATCAGTGTTTCCAAGAATGGGCAGACCCACATCCCTCTGGAAGGGGTGTGCCGGAATGACCCAGGGGACTCCAAAAGCAGATACCAACACTTTATTCTGGATTATGGACCACAGCACACAAGGGCTTTTTAAATTGCCAGAGGGTGCTTAGTAATTTTTTTCTTTCTGAAAAGGTGGAGGTAGCTCAAATGTGTTTGGAGCATCTATGGTTTTGAAACCATAAGAGCATCAATAAGTCTACAAATTACCAATTTTAACAACTGAGAGCTATAGTAGCTAGCTGTAACAGTAATAGAGTTTTAACTATAAATTTGTTAAATGCAAGGTTTAAGATGGACATTTGATAAGACATAAATATAAAACAACTTGAAAGAAGTGTATGCATAGATGTGTTTTTGTTTTCTGAGAAAATAAACACAGACAGCAACAACAAACAGGCATGAAGGGGACTTTTTTTTTTGGGGGGGGGGGCATCACTGCTCTCCGGTGGTGGAAGTAGGAGGCCCAGCCCCACTGCTGGAATTGAACCTCCGTCCCAGTGGGCCGCAGTCCCTCGCACAACCACTACGCCACCGGGGCTCAGCCCTGAAGGGGACTTTTAAAAAGCCATTTGTAACTGCATCAAAAAAGATCAAATGGGCTGAGCCCTGGTGGCAAAGTGGTTGAGTGCGGGACTGTGATCCACTGGGTTGGTGGTTCAAATCCTGCAGCAGCTCTCCAGGAGCAAGGCTGGGCCTCCTACTCCCACCAGAGGGCAGTGATGCTCCCAAAACAAAAACAAAACAAAAAAACATCAAACACTTAGAAATAAAAATGACAAAAGACGTATATAAGCTCTACGAGGATGTGTCAAAAAGATTTTGGAAGATTAAAAGAATTTCTCCATCAACTGTGATATACTAAGTACTATCGTAATAAATATAGTATTTAGTACTATACTAAGTATCTTGTATACTAAGTACAATCAAACACTGCTGACAAACATTACAGAAGACCTAAATAAAAGGAATAATATATCATGTTCATGGATTTTAAAACCCAGGATCATCCTACATCAATTCTCCCCCAATTAATCCAGAGTCCTTGCAATATCAATGATACATGTGTCCGTGTGTGTGCAAGTGTGTGTGTGAGAGCGAGAGAGAGAGCGAGAGAGAGAGAGAGCTGACAAGCTGAACCTAAAATGTGTGGAAATGGGTAAGATTATGATTGGCTAACACAATGTGGAAAGAGGACAAAGTTGAGCACTTGTACTGTCAAATGCCAAGTTATGGTATAGTGCAAAATTAGGTAATACATCAAGTCTCTTCAACAACTGATGCTGGAAAATGCAAAACAGACTATTTTGTCCACTTCATATATTGCATTAAAATAATTTACGGACAGATGTTAGCTCCTGATGAGAAAAATAAACATAAAGCTCCTAGAAGATAGCATAGTGCAAGAAAGCAACCTTCCTAATGCCTTTCATACAGTTCCTCATGTTGTGGTGACCCCCCCCAACCATAAGATTATTTCTGCTGCTACTTCATAACGGTCATTTTGCTGTTATGAATCGGGAGACTCCTGTGAAAGAGCCGTGCGACTCCCAAAGGGGTTATGACCCACAGGTCGAGGAACACTGGCACAGAGCATCTTCATGACCCAGAACATAAAAACTGCTCACCCTAGAGAAAGTGATAACAGAACTACATTATAATTTAGAACTTTTGCTCATTGAGAGTGAAAAGACAAGTCGCACATTAGAAGATATTAGCAAAAATTTATCTGATCTGGAATATCATTCAACCTTGAAAAGGAGTAGATTATGGATGCATCCATAAAACAGATAAGCCCTGAAAATATGCTACATAAAAGATGCCAGATATACACACCAAAGATCTCAAATGGCATGGTTCCATTTATATGAAATATTCAGAACAAGAAGATTCAGGAACAGAAAATAGAATGGGTAGTTGTAGGGGCTACATAAGAAGGGATATTGGGAGATCTGAAATTTCATTTGTGTCTATTTCCTGCTTTGAGGGCACTGGTGGCCTGGAACTACCATGTTTACTCTCCTAGGAGTCCCCCTTACCATCCCCCACCCCACCCCCGCTTTCTTGACATGAATTAGTCTGGTAGGCAAGGTTCTGCCTTTGTGCTATAGAGCATTTTTACCCGATCCCCAACCTCCGTTGTTCACAAACACTAGTCTCTTAAGACTAACAAGTCAACAGTATTGTAGCCTGAAAAACCTGTACAAGTCAATAATTCATGTATTATAGTCTGAAAAAACCAGTCTATATATGTACAATTTCCTTTTCCCAATAGTATATTAAATTTTATACCATTGGCTAAATTAATGACACTATTAGTAGAATTAGTTTATGTCTCAGGAGGATAACTTAAAATGTTCTCTACCATAAAATGATAATCATGTCTCTAAAGTCAAACTGGCTAAATTAATGACACTATCAATAGAATTACCATATGTTTCAGGAGGATGCTTTGTAATGTTCTCTATCATAAAATGATAATGATAGCTCTAAAGTATACCAGAGACAAATATAAACCAAAGATATATGAATATATTTGGGGCTCACACTTAATTCTAGCACCAATATAAGACCCATCAGTTTAATATACTGTTGAGAAAAGGAAATTGTACAAGGATAGAATGGATTTTTAGACTACAATACATGAATTGTTGACTTGTTAATCTTAAGTGATTTACAACATAGCCCTACTCAATGCTGGCCTGCATGAAAAGTTCACTGGGTGTTACAGCAACATGTGATGAAGAAAACAGATGGTACCCAGATAACAGATAACAGAAAGAATGGAGTCTTGGGTCTTAAACAAGAAGCCATCTAACTGAGGTGTCAACTAAAACAACATGAAAGAAGTCTATGAGCCTAATGTAAGGATTGTAAATAATAAAATCCAAATCTGAAGGAGAGAATGGTATCAGAGCTTAAATTATAAATACCCAGTTTGCAGAAGGCTATGGATAATAGTGGAAGCCCCAAATCTATTTTGCAGGTTTCACACATGCATTACACGTCCAGTGTACCTATTCTGATCACAATCCAAGTATATGAATAACCTTGCTATCAGTGAGACAACATTGTAAACTCAATTATGGCAAATGTGGTTAGACTAACATGCAATACGTTATGATTTGATCTCGTTCTTGACCCATGTTAAAATGTTTTCAGTTTTTAATACTTTCTGCTATCATTTCTGTTGAGGTTGTTTTTCATTTTTGTCTAGTCAATGTTATTGGGCTTGTTGTTGGTTGCTTCCTGTCTGTGTTTAGTATGGTTTTGTGTATATAAAACTCAGATAGGCAAACCTATAGACAGTAATTGAGTTAATAATTAACTACAGTAATTGAGTTAATTAACAAGGGCAGGGATTCTCAATATGTCAATTTCGATCTACTAGTATATCGCAAATGTAGTGTGAGTAGATCCCACGGCATTAAAATCTACACGTAAGCCTATCATCAATCTCGTCACTTATATACAGTGCAGCCAATCAGATACAATCTTAGGTGTCAAATGCATGCACAAACAACTGCTCTAAGTGCACCAAAACTGAGAAGTCAAGTCAAAGACTTCCAGGACTTTTCTTTGCTCCAGCCATTGGCTATATTCATGTGCTGTCCTTTTCGGGAAGACCCTGAGGTTGATTCACTGGCATCAAAAATTGCAATAAACTCTTCTGGACTGGGAGATGAGATTTTGACACTACATACCGGCATTCAGTTGAAGTCCAGAATGCATGAACAGTTCCGGAACTTACTCGCAGAGGGAAAGTACCCAAACATGAGAAAATGTGCTACCTCTTTAACTGCATTACTCAGCTCTACTTATTTATGTGAATCAGCCTCCCCCCACCTGCCCTGCATAAAGATCATTAAGTCCAAGTACCGTTCCCCCATGACTAATGATCATTTGGAAGTGTACTTGAGGTTGGCTGTCAGCAGCTACTGTCTGGCTTATTCCACTCAGTGCAAGTCATCAGTCAACTCAGGTAATGACAAAAAATGCACATAGTTAATTTTGTTGTTCAATATGGACTCATGCAATTATGCAAAGTACATAAACATACATTGTACATATAAAGAATTCTTAATGCATTTATGAATAAATGTAATAAATAAATATATATTTTGCATTTCTATAGTTGGTAGATAACTTTGACTCAATCATTTTATAAGTAGCTCACATGCTGAAAAAGTGTGAGCCCCTCTGAGCTACGGCAATCATAAAGAGGGTGGGGTGGGGTGGGGAATTAACAAGGAGTACAGAAGAAAATGTTCTGCAATTGAGTGTGGTGATGATTGCATAATTCTTAATGTGATTAAACAATAGAATAGTATGACATATGAAGTATATACTAATAAAATTATTTGTTAAAAAGATTCACAGTTAGACCTCATCTTCATCATTCCATGGAAGAAGGCATAAATTATGTTTCACTAGCACTGTTTTTGAGAGTTCACTTTTTCCATATTCTCATCCAATATTTGGTGTTATCAGTCTTTTTAATTGATATCCCTCTGGTGAGTGGTAGTGGCATCTCATTGAAATTTCATTTTTTTCCTAATTAATAGTTTTAACTACTTTTTCATGTACTTATAAGCCATTTGGAGATCCTCTCTGGGAGATAACACCCCCCAAATGAACAAACTCCTTTATGAAGAAATTCGATTATAGTTAGTGACACCACTAACTATATTTTATAAAGGCTAAAATTATAAATTTATGTTATAGCGATTATATATGTTTTTAAAAGTTGATAAATCATTTACCCAGACTATATCTGTATCTGTATATAATATATATTACTATAAATCAGTTGACAGAGAAAAAAGGTCAACCCAATAGCAATAATCTGAAGACTTTTACTAGACTCAACCCCAGAGAGGATCTCCAAATGGCTTATAAGTACATGAAAAAGTAGTTAAAATCATTAATTAGGAAAAAAATGAAATTTCAATGAGATGCCACCACCACTCATCAGAGGGATATCAATTAAAAAGAGTGATAACACCAAATATTGGATGAGAATATGGAAAAAATGAACTCTCAAAAACAGTGCTAGTGAAACATAATTTAGTTTAACCACTAAAGGGAACTAGCGGTAATTACTAACCCTAAATATGCGCACAGTCGATGACTCAGGAAGCACACTATTAGGTATATACTCATCAAAAATGAAATCACGTGTCCATCAAAACCACGAGCAAGAATTTTTTTTTGTTTGTTTTTGAGCAAGAATGTCTACACTCAAGAATGATGACCCTAATAGGGGCAGCAAGTAGAACAGGGGTTTGAGGAGGGTACAATAAGGGGGAGGGGTAAAAAGGGGAGATGATGTCAAGGAGTTCAGGAAGAAAAAGAATGCTTGGAAACTGTGGTAGTGACTGTACAATTCTGCTTGGTGTGATTGAACTATGGGATGATATATGTATTAACTTCCAATTCATTATAAAAAAATAAGAATGCTTAGAACAGTTTTATTCAGAAAGAAATAAACTCTGAAAGAATACACTTATGGCATTTAACAACATTCAAATAATATATGGTAATGAACTGAAATCTGATGTGAATTATAATATCTGATATACAAAATCCCTAAAACCTAATACAATACCCAGTGTACTTTCAATAAATAGTGTTGAAAGGAGAAAGAAGAAAACCAAGAAAGAATGTATAAGAACCGATTTTAAATTATGTCACCGTTGAGAAGAAAACATGAGACTTGTTTAGATAAGGCAATTTGACTGGAGATGTAAATGGATAATGTGCTGGGGCTGCTGACCAAGAGGCTGGAAAATCGAGTCTACCCAAGAGGTGCCCTTGGAAAAAAGTCTTGGGCCACCTACGTCTGAAAAACTCATCAGTGACATCTACTCGATGGAGTAGAGTGCTATCTGATACACACGGACTGTTAGGAGTCTGGTTAACGTGAATCAAAGAGCAAAGTCAGGAGTGACTAAGCAGCGTTATGAGAATGGCACAGGATCTGTACATCAAGCTGCTGGAAGTCAGAACCTACGTGGCTGCACCTACCAACAAAGCAGTGTGTAGTAGAAGCAAATCTTGATCTTTTCCTGAGGTTACACAATGTTAATCGGCAATGAAATACATAATAACAATTAAATGTCAATTTAAAGTAAATTCAATATATTTGGGGATATTACATATTCACGTGCAGTTGGAAGAAATAGTACAATGAGGTAAAGAAAATCTTTGCCTGTTTTTCCCCTAGTATCTTAAAACTGACATTAATCAATAACATACATTTCTATTACTGTAAGGATATTTTCATGTTGCTCTTTTCACTCAACTCTATTTCCCTTTTCCTCCTCGCTCCTACCTTAAGGCCTACCAGCCTCCAAGCTGTCCTTCATTTTTTACAATCGTGTCATTTCAAGACTATTACCTGAATGCAATCTATTGTCAGTGACCTTCTGTGACTGGCTTTTATCACTCTGTAATTCTCTTAAGAGTCCTCCATGGTGGGTCCATGAAAAGTTACATTTCTGAGTAGTAAATTCTTGGTGTTGGTCACGAATATTGAATACACAATGGACTGACTGAACAATGAACAAATCTGTCTTGGAAGAAGCACAGCTGGACTGTATGTTGGAAGGGAGGACCGTGAGACTTTACCTCGTTCGTTTTGGATATGTTGTCAAGAGGGCCCGTAAAGTTGAGGGTCAGTGGACACGAGGAGAACCTTCAGTGAGATGGATTGACGTGGTGGTTGACAATGGTTGGCATGGACCGGCAATGGGCTCAAACACAGTGATGGTCTGTGAGGACCACAGAAGCAGGCAGCGTCTTGCAGTTGCCGTTTTAGTAAATGATTCATATCGTCTTCAGTAAATGATTCATATGCAGGCCTTCATTTCTTTCACAACGTTGTGCAACCATCATGATTCTGGATCAAGTTTTAAATCCAATCTGCCAAATTCGATCTTTTCATGTGTGTACTTGGTCCATTTGCATTTATTGAAATTCTTGATATGTTAGGGTTTCAGTTTGACGTTTTTAGAGACAATGTCATTTGAGCAGTTCAAGGGAAGTAGAGAACGCTTGTCCTTAGGTCTGGCTACTGTCCTTTTTCTGTGCGAGTTCTCTCAAATACTATTGCTCTATAATTTTTGAACCACAATTTCAATTGCTTATTATTTCCAAACTAATTTGGAAAACACACGTGGAGAGTAGAGCTTAGTACACATTTCTCTTTTTTGCTTACCATGTTTCTTTTTCCATCCTGATACTTCAAAGTGCCCTCTTTTGTTTAGAAAACTACTCTTAGCTATCCAGTTACAGTAGATCTGCTGGTGACAAATTCTCTTAGCTTTCCTTCATCTTAAAATGTCTTGACTTCCTGTTTATTCCCACAAAGTTCATCTTTGCTAGGTATAGAATTCTAGATGGGAATCTTTTCTTTCAACTTTTAAAAAACATTCTGTCCCTTCTTTCTGACATCTACTATTTTTATGAAGACTATTCTGTCTTAAGGATAGTATTTCCTCTTGGGAATTATCTTGTGGCCTTTGGGGGGTTTCTCCTGAAGTTAGGTGGTCACCTAACTTCTGGACAAGTTTTCAGCCATCAGTTTTCTCAGTTCCACTTGGCGCTATTTCTAGAATTCCAATGACAAGAAACACATGCTATAATTTTATAGGTCCCTGAAGTTATGCCAAGTTTGCAAAATCTATTTTCTCTTCAAAAGTTGAACCATGAATAAGGAAGACTGCAGAAGATGGCACATTTAAATTATGGTATTGAAGAGTAGTGACGATACTGTGGCCTGCCAGAACAACAAATTCATCTGTCTTGGAAGAAGTACCACCAAAATGCTTCTCAGAACTGAAGACAGGGAGACTTTTGTCTCACATGCTTTGGAAACATAGTTAGCAAGGGACCAGTCCTTGGGAAAGGGCACCATGCTTAATAAAATAGAAGGTCTTGGAAAAAGGAGAAAGGCCATCAAGGAGATGGATGAAGAGTAATCACAGCAATGGGCTCACACATGATGACTGCTGTGAAGATGGTACCTCTGGACAGTGTTTATTTCTGATGTGCAGAGCATCAGTATGAGTCAGAAGGGACTTGAAGCTACCTAATGTTTGCTCTCGTTTCATTTGGGTCACTTCTAGTGTGCTGTCTTCCAGTTCACAAATTCTTTCCTCTATCCCTTCCATTCTCCTGAGAATATCACACACACACTCTCACACACACACACACACACACACACACACACACAAAACAAAACAAACCCCCCCCCCCCAAACAAACCAATGCTGTCATCTTGATTACATTTCAGCCTGACCCTGCAGGCAAAGTAGCAGTGCCCCACAGGGTGCGTGCATAGGGCTGTGAAGCTTTACAGCAGCTGACAATGTTTTTCTCCCACTGAGTGGCTGGTTCCCAGCCACTTACCTGTTAGGAGCTGAGTGTTTTAACCACTGAGCCACCAGGGACCCTGAACACATCTACTGAGCATCTGTTGTTGTTTTTACTATACTTTTAAAAAATTTAAACTTTTCATTGGGTTCTTCTCCCTCCTCACCCCCAATTGGGTCTTTTTATCCTGTTTCTTTGCTGAGATTTTCTGCTTCCCTTGGGGGACTTTCTGTTGGTGGTTTCATGCTTCCTCCTTGTGTCATTTTTGTGGTGACTGCTTGAAAATCCTTTTCAAATACTTCTAACTTATGTGTCATCTTGAAGGTGGCATTTGCTGGTGGAGTTTTTTTCTCTTCAAGTTGACATGTTACTGGTTTGTGGTTAAATGACAGATATTTTTATTGCTACCTGAATTCGTCTGTTATGCCATGAGATTCTGGATCTTGTTTAAAAAAATTTTTTTTAAATGTGGTTTCATATTTTTTTATTCTAATCACTGCGCTTTGATTTTTATGCTTTAGACCCTGTCATTGTCATTGTTTAAAATTTTTATGTAGACTGGTTTTCTTTAACACTGGCCAGGCGGGGAAAAGCAGAACATCACCTCCTCATGGTAATGTGAAGACAGAACCCCAGGCTCCTCATGGGTCCTCTGCTCACACCCAAGGAAGATCTCTTCATGGATTAAGGAGGGTGAAAGGGAGAATTCCTGACCGACTGGTGAGGTGAATGTTTTGGCTCCATTTGACTTCCTCTGACATGATTCTGGCCAGGCTGCTCGGACGCGTCATACAACCAGGTGGACGGTGGATGTCTAAGCTTCCCACCTGACCTTTGCTGCTATGGGTGGGGCTACCATTTTCTCTGTGGTGCTAAGCCTGTGTAGAGTTGACTTTCTCTTACAGGCTTTCCTTTCCTGGTCCTTTGGCCAGATGAGTAAGGTTTTCTTGGGGCCTTTTTTGGCCGTACCTTTTGCTGTTTCACATGCCTTACTTCTTTGGCTCCACTTCTGTGATACAGGAGGCCACGAGAAAACCCAAGCAATGCACTAGTATCACCTCTCAGGCCCTGAGTGCACTGGCCAGTCTGCCTTCTTTGCTTTACCTCTCGGTGTTTTACATACACTTGAAGAATATTGAAAGGGTTTCAGTTGTAGTTAGAGGAAAGAATAAAAAAAGAGTCTATTCTACCTTCCTAACCAAAATTGGGTTATCTTACTTTCAGCTAGGTTAAACTTTTGTAAAGGTCATCATTTTCAAATTGATAACTTAAGGAACAATCAGAAATTGAAACATTTAAGAAAGACTGGAGAAAAGCCTACTGTTAGTTTTTACAATATGATCATCTTTAAGTGGCGGCATAAGCAAATGTGGTGAAGAAAGCTGATGGTACCCAGCTATCAAAAGATATAGCATCTGGGGTCTTAAGATGGGGTCTGAAGATAAACAAGTGGCCATCTAGCTGAGAAGCAACAAAACTCACATGGAGGAAGCACACCAGTCTGTGTGATCAGGTATCACTGTAAAGTGACCGGATTTGAACATTGGTAAAGCGGGACAACATTGACCAGGGGTGAGGGTGTGTGGGTGGGGAGTAGAGGTGGAGAGTGAGGGGGTATATTCCCTTCCCATTCTCCCACCATTCCGTAGATTGTCGTGCATTCCTCCCAAAAATCGGGAGTTTTTTAAAATGCTGTGGGACATGGGAAAAATGGTTTAAAATCGGGACTGTCCCATCAAATGCAGGATGTCTGGTGACTATAGGTATCAGGCATCAAACACCAAAAAAAAAAAAAAAGCATATCATTGTGACTGAGGGGGAGTACAGATTGGGGACCCAAAGCTCATCTGTAGGCAATTGGACATTCCCTTACAGATGGGTCACGGGAAGGAGAGGAGCGAGTCAGGGTGCAGGATAGCAGCAATGAGGAGGGAGGGGAAAAATGAGGAGTTGATAACAAGGGCTCAAACAGAAAGAAGATGCTTTGAGAATGATGATGGCAACAAATGTACAAATGTGCTTCACACAATGGATGGATATATGGATTGTGATAAGAGGTGTAGAAGCCACAATAAAATGATTACAAAAAAAGAACTAGTTGTATGAGTACATAATATTGAGGACAATGATTACTATTTACCAACTTTAAATTGCACTGATATGATTGTCGTGCCACAGTGCACACCTAAAACAACAAGTCTAATCCTATTTTCTACATTAATTAGCCATCTCACACGAAGGAAAAAGTCACCTTTGTTTTATGAAATTATGAGCATTGTTGTATGATCAGTATCAATAATTAAACTGTCTTAGTTAAGGAAATTCTTCACATGGAGCCAATTTATGTGAGTGTCCTTTAAATAAAGATAATCTAAAATAATGTATTTTTAAACTTCTTAGATCATGGCAATAAAAGTCATACTGATAACTAGCTTGTTACCATCAAAAATACAAAAATTTGTTTATAAAATGCCAACCTTCTATTTCAGGTGCAAAGCTCTTTTAAAGTTTCACAGAGAAGAGAACCATTTGACTTAGTTTTATGTAGTTTTCCTCTTCCTCCCTCCCATAAATAGATTTGTATCCTTAATTCCCCGAAGTAATCAGGGGGCAACTTGAGATGACACCCAAATAAAATGTTGGCAAGGCACTTAGAGGGAATGAGTCGAAACAGCTTACAGGTTGAGCTCATCATATTATGTATTGATGAATAGCATAAGAGTTGTGTAAAATTTAAAACATGAATACATTTTAAACATTTTGAACAGGGTTAAACTGAAAAGATAAAGAATTTGTCATAAACTTTCAGTGAAACGGACTATAAATCAGGTTACATAAGAAAAAGAGATATTTTGAGAATTACCGTTAACATTAAAAAGATGAAAGCAGATATTCCTAAAATTAGGATTTCTTTGTTCCCTTTGCTTTCCATATGCAGCTTTCGATAATATGGTCCTATTAGATAAGTCTTTATAACAAGACATAAAAGAAAAACAGCTGCTAGTGAAAAGAGAATTTGACCAATCAAAACCAGTATTCGCAGTATTTCCATGAATATGCTAGGAGAAAGAGAGAGAGAGAAAAGTTATTTTTATCTTCAAAACACAATTCTCTAAAACCTAGTAAAATGATCTTTCATGCTTTTTTTCATTGATGTTGCAAACTAAATTACCCAACTAGTACATAGCTTTATTTCCAAATGCTACCAAGTTAGAAATCATATTAATCTCAGAAATTGAGCTATTTGAATCAAATGTAGAAGCTGAATTACAATCAATATTTGGACTAAATAGATTTTATAGCAGGTAAAGTCTCTTGACCAATAGCTTTGCTATCATAAACATGTCTGATAATAAAACTCCTCACCAGAAATTAACCTCCACTTGATGTTCTTTGGAAGGCAATCATTAGCCTATAATATTCCTTGTAGACACTCACTGGAAACGTGGCATGAACAACAACTTTCAGCAAAATATTTCCTTATCACAAACAAGAATTCTCAATTTCATGTCTGTTTTTTAGTCATAGAAAAAATAAAACTTGGGGAAAAAAAAAGAAAACTCATTTACTAGGCTTGGTAGAATACATGTTTCATTCAGGTCCTGGAATTTATTCTTAACATTATCAGCTTAATGGCTTTCACACTGAAAGTATTACCTCATATTTATCATATTTACAATAATATTTTTAAAATATTGATTTCCATCATATTTAGAAAACATTCAGTGCAAAATTGGGTGGAAAATTTCTCCTTATCAATGGAAGAATATGTATCTAATTACAAAGACAGTTTTTGTCACTGCAGTCAAGCTTAAAATAGCAGCACTGGAAACACAAATCTCAAGTTGCCACATGATTACTTAGGGAAATTAGAACAGAGTTGGGCTTGAAGCAAAGAATGGTGGGATAAATAAATCAATATGGAGTAGGTAGGCAAACGCTAAGGGAAATCCTTAGTCAGTCTGAAAGAGTCTGCGTTTGTTCATGAAAAGGCCGAGAAATAAGGAACTGAACAAAACTCTGGTAAGAATAAAATTTTTTTTACTGATACAGAATAAAACAAACTAATTTATCTAGCACTCGTGGCCAGTTTTCCACAACCCAGTAAGACCACTGAGGTAATCTTTCAAGGCAAGCCACACTTGACTATTATCATTCTCTGTACTCAGTCAATACACCCACAAGCCCTTGACCATGCAGCCTGGGCTTGAGCCTGGCTCTCTGGTCCACCCTATCACCAGCACCTTGTCTCATTCACTACCCTCACCTTGTTTCTAGACCACTCCCCTAAACTCTTTTTTTTTTTGCATCACTGCCCTCTGGTGGTGGGAGTAGGAGGCTCAGCATTGCTCCTGGAGAGCTGCTGCTGGATTTGAACTTCCAACCCTGTGGGCCACAGTCCTGCACACAACCATTATGCCACCGGGGCTCAGCCTCCCCTAAACTCTTAACTGATCTTACTCACTCTTGTCTGCAATCCCCCTTCCAAAGAGGCCAAGCATCACATTGAGAACATATATTTTATGTTCTAAAGCTTCCTATGACATTTAAATGAAATTCCAACTTCTTTCCCCTATATACCCTATCACCTCACCGATTCTCCCCATCACCCACAAGGCAGGCCATCTTTTGTTCCTCTAAGTCAGCTGTTCTCAACCTGTGGGTCGCAGCCCCTTTGGGGGTCGAATGACACTTTCACAGGGGTTGCCTAAGACCTTCAGAAAACACAATTTTCTGATGGTCTTAGGAGCCGAGATGTCACTCTTCTCTCTCTCTCCAGGCGGGTCCACCCACATACGAGTACCCCATGTGAAGACTGTTACCCATGATACACTCTGCTTCAGGACCAAATTTCATTTTATTTGTCATTAGAAATAAATATTTCATAATATAGAAATATCATTTTTGTGATTAATCACAATGTTTTAATTATGTTCAATTTGTACAAATGAAAATATATCCTGCCTATCAGATATTTACATTATGAAATATAGCAGTAGCAAGATTATAGCTATGAAGTAGCAACAAAAATAAGGTGACCAGATGTCCCACTTGTTAACAATTTAACAATGTCCCGTGGTGTTTTAAAATTAAAATAAATAAAGTACAATACTATTTTTGCATTCTATGAAAATTTTTGTTGCTCCATATAGACCAAATTTTTAATCGAGAACACACACACACACACACACACACACCCCACCCTGTTCAATGGTGTCCTGCTTAAAATCTGTTCACTTTAAACAAAAGCTAGGTTATGGTGGGGGGTCAGCACACCATGAGGAACTGCATGACGGGGTCGTGGCATTGGGAAGATGCAGAACCAATGCTCTAAGTCACGGGAGTATGCAGCAGGCACCCTGTGTTGGAATGCCCCTCCAGATACCCCCTGCAGGAACGGCTCATCTGTGCTCTTCAGATTTCAGCCTCGTATCAACTCTTTGGAGAGGTCTTGGCAAACTCGATGCAACCTGTTATTCTATTCCATTTTTTTTTCATGATAATCCCATGGCCACCCTTTTAACTATGATTACTATGTCTCTTTTACAGATGAGAAAATAGAAGCAGACATTTCATACTCAGAGTCAGAGATGGGGACAAACTAGGGCAGCTTGGCTCCAGGGTCTGTATTACCACCTTTAGTGTGAAGATGGTATGGATGAGGGGTCGGGGGAAGGGGGGCACGTCAGAAAGTTCATGAAAACAATTCCATCACATTTTTATTCTATCTCTTTCAAGGACTTTTTGAGGTGCCCGCATTCCCATTCACACACACATGCACACGCGTGCACCCTATAAGAGACTGAACTAAAAGTATTACTTGGAAAATCATAGAAACATTTATTTTAAAAAGACTACAAATATGAATCTCCTGTTTCGCCTCCTCCCCCTTGGTTTATATACTTCTGAAAGTGGTATTTGTATCTCCTTTACTCTTCCCCAAAGAACTCTGATTTGTTAACTCTGATTTGTTTTGACATCCTCAAGAGACCCAGATGTGCTCCTTTGAAGTAGTCTTTGGTTTGGGGCAACAACAGGAAGTCTGAAGGGGAAGGGTCAGGACTGAGGGTTGGTGGGGTAAGGTTTCCCGATGAAATCCTCAAAGGACAGTTGTTGCTATCCTTGAAGAATGAGCAGGTGCACTGTCATGATGGAAAATGAATCCCTTGGTGCGACTTTCCTGGCCTTTTTTCACCAATGCAGTTTTTAATTTTCTTCAAATTTTTCATAATAAGGTCTCGAGATCATCTGTGCCTTTCAAGATTCTCCCTTTTGAATTCCTCAAAACAGTTGCCATAACTTTCTGGGCTTAACTATCTACTTTGAACTACCAGTAGACCCCCCCCCCCCCCTTGAAAGTCACTGCTTTTCCTTTGTTTCTCCAGAGTCAAAGGGTTTCATTTAACTAAAAATTTAAAAAATTTTAAAAAACTTTATCGACATATAATTCATGTACCACACAATTCAATGGTTCAAATGTATTAAAAAGAGCTGTCAATTTTGGAATATTTTCTTTATTCTTGAACTCATTATTAATAGGTCCCAATTTCCTTCCAGCCCTCCCTGCCACACCCTTAAGAAACTAGTAATCTAGTTCTTGTCTCTGTAAGTTTCCTATCCTGAATTTCAAAAAAGAAAAACAGCACCCCAATAAAACATAGAAAAAGTTCAATCCAAAAGCAAGCAGAAAATAATAAAAACTAGAACAAATTTAAAATGGGTCAAAAGGGAAGGCAAATACTAAGGTGTTACATTTTCATCTAACCACATCTGCGCTAGTTTACTTTCCAATGCACTCTGTCTGATGGCAAGGCTGTTCATATCCCTGGTCAATGGTCATAGGAGATTCTCCAGAAGCTTAATCCGCATAGGAACTCTGCAAATGGATCCTGGGCTTTCGCTCTCATCCATAGCCTTCTGCAAACTGGGTGCTCAAGATTTACACTCTAATCTTGTTCCCTCCACCAGTCTTGGGTTTTATTATCACAATCCTTAGATCACATAACCGGGATGCTTCTTCCTTGTGGATTTAGCTGACATCTGACTTAAATGGCTTTTTAAAAGACAAACCTTTAAGACTCTAGACACTATTCTTTCTGATAGTTGAGCACCATCTGAGTTTTTTTTTCCATTACATTTTGTTATAGGACAATTATCTTCGGTGATTATTCATGAGGGTAAGACCAAGTAGGGTCACAACATCAGAACTAATTGCTCTTAAAATAGGAGGAACCACTGTTTTGCTTGAACCTCTTTTTTCCCTGAAAGCTCCCTACAGAGACTGAGATAAATGTATTCCTGAGCAAACTTCTTTGCAGCTATCAACTTACGGAGACATGCTTACACATGCCCTATTAGAAATAAGCACACGTCTGTATGACTGTAGTAGCATAGTAGCAACATGAACCATAGTGGTTCTGGGACACTTTCACCACGCCCATGCCCCATCCCAAATCCCTGTATTATTAGCACTCTTCTCCTGTTTTCCCCTTACCTTTCTCATACTTAGATATCTGCTAGTCTACTATCACTTATAAAATAGTCGATTTTGGATATTTTATGTAAATAAATATCACATAATGTGCAGCCCTTTGAGAATTTTTTCTCTAAGCATAATATTTTCAAGGTTCACTTATATTGTAACATGCCAGTATTTCTTTTTTCAAGTACTTCATTCATATTGATGGCTTAGTAATTTTCCGTTGTACAGATAGATCACATTTCATTTACCCACTAATTAGGGACATTTGTGTTGTTTCCATTTTTTAGCCACCAATGAAGAACATTGCTATAAACATTCATGGACTAGTTTTTGTGTGAGCATGTTTCCATTTTCTCGGTTTTACATCTATGAATAGAACTGCTAAGTCATTTGGTAACTGTACATTTAACATGGAAGAGTCATATATAATT